>VZRU01000461.1:101627-124267 GCA_013398155.1 Pedionomus torquatus
CTAATAAGCTGCCTACTTGTTACCCTGAGCCACCTGTGTCAGATTTTGACAAAATGCAGTCCTTTGTGTGAACTTTGCTCATTGTAATGTCATTATAATACCAAAACACATCTCCATCCCGAAGGCTACCCACCTCCAGGATGTGACCACTCCTCCTTGAGCCTGTGCCCTGATTTTTTTGTAAACTATACCTTTAAACATGAGGCAAGAGATTTTTGCATCAATCATAATAAAAATATTTATGACTAAAATCACTCAGGCTCCACCTTGAAGGTAAAAAATAGTATAAAAATATCCCAAGAAAAAGGGGATATGAGGGAAGACACCATAATGAACAAGTCAAGGAGAATACCATCACAGACCGCCTCTGACTTCTGGGACCAGTTGATGGACTGAGCCTATCTTCCCCACTCCGAGGGGGATGCCTTTGGATAAGACTTAGACGGCACCAAGTGCTTCCTTAGGAAAGTCAGAAATCTCCCTAGAGAGTCACTTTTCTATATTTATAGCCAGGCTGTATTATTTGCAACCCTGTCATTTGTTTTGTATAATTAACAATACTTTTATCTGCATGTGCTTTGCAGACAATGTATTTATCACATACGAACCTTTCTATCTGTTGCTTAAATAAACTGCTAGTCATATCAGTTTCTCATTGAACACAACCAAAGAGTGGCCATGCTAGTACATGAGCATGACTAACCTGAAGGTACAGTCCACTATTAGTGTACCTGCAATTGTGATAGTTTAATGTATTAAATGTAACCAGACTGATAGTGGTGAATTGGGCATCACTCAGAATTTAAACCTAGCTGCACCTAGCCTCCCACCTTGGTGAGGAGCGTTAGAATGCATGGGGGTTTATTTTCTACTAGAACTACAAAACTCTTAATGCAACAGTCAGTTCTAAAGTTTAGCAGTTAGCTTTTGTTGACATAACAAACAAAATGATTTTCAGTGAGGTCTTTCAGCCTGCTGTGGTACTTGTAGTAGGCCACCTGAATCCTGCTGATAAACTACATATGGATATGTGAGTTATAAAACAGATTCACTTATAGCTTTTTGTGGTGACAGATGCTGATAACTTCAGACCAGGTTTAGTGCCTTGCTAAAGTGTAATAGGCTGCAAGGTTTTATTACATACTGTAAATAGGACTACTAAATAATGAGAAGACTGTATATTTACAAAGAAGTTAACAGCAGGCAAATTGCAAGACAATGCAGTCAAAAATCCCACTTTCTGTTTATGGAAATTGTATTTCCTGTTGTGTTGGGAAATCCATTAAAAGCATTGTTCTACATGAAACATGAAAAACTTAGTCCTTTCTCTTCATGTTATTATGTAAGACATCATTTTGAAAATCTATGGATGAAATTAAATCACAGTTTTCCAGACATTGCGTGCTCTAGTTGTTTGTAACTTCTGTATTTGGGAATGAGGAAAAGAATTGTCTTTCGGTATACTTTTTCTGCAGACGTTTGAAGCAAGAAAGCATCTAATACAGGTTGGTTAGACTCACTTCTGTCCCTTGGAAAGTAGTGGAGTGACTTGCTCTGGATGTCATCTTCAAACACACTGAAGAACAGAGAGTTATTGGAAGTGGTCAGCATGGATTTATCAAGGGTAAATCATGCTTGACCAATCTGATAGCCTCCTATGAAGTAATAACTGGGTGGCTAGATGAGGGGAAAGCACCCATAACTTTGACTTCGGCAAGGCTTTTGACACTGTCTCCCATAACATCCTCATTAGGAAACTGAGGAAGTGTGGGCTAGATGAGGGGGCAGTGAGGTGGATTGAGAGCTGATTGTGTGACAAAACTCAGAGGGTTGTAACTGATGGAACAGGGTCAAATTGGAGGTCTGTAAGTAGTGGTGTCTCCCAGGGACCAATACTTGGGCCAGTCTTGTTCAACATATTAATTAATGACGTGGACAAGGGGACAGAGTGCATCCTCAGAAAATTTGCTGATGGCACCAAACTGAGAGAGGTGAATGACACTCTAGAAGACTGTGCTGCCATCCAGAATAACTGGAACAGGCTGGAGATCTGGGCAGAGAAGAACCTAGTGAGGTTCAACAAGGGCAAATGTAGAGTCCTGCACTTGGGGAGCAAGAATGCCAGGCACCAATATAGGTTGTGGGTGGACCTGCAGGAAAGGACTTCTGAGGAGAAGGATCTGGGGGTCTTGTTAGATAATACTATCTATGAGCCAGCAATGTGTCCTTGTTGCCAAGAGGGTCAATGGAATTCCAGGATGCAGAGGGCAGAGTGTGGACAGCAGGTCAAGGGAAGTCGTTCTCCCCCTCTACTCTGTACTGGCGAAGCCACAGCTGGAATACTGTATCCCATTCTGGGATCACCAGTTCAAGAGAGACAAGGAATTACTGCAGAGAATCCAGCATGGACCAACAAAAACTATTGAGGGATTGGAGCATCTTTGTTACGAGAAAAGGCTGAGAGAGCTGGGACACTTTAGTCTGCAGAAGAGAAGGCTGAAGGGCGACCATATTGATGCTTACAAGCATCTAAGGGGTGGGTTAAAAGAGGGTGGAGCCAGACTTTTTTTATTGTTTCCCCTTGGTACATAAGAACTGGTCATTTTTTAAGAATCATCTTTTAAAAGCACATGAGCAGGTAATTCTTGTGTGTCAGAGATCAAGCAAGCAATGATTCTAAGGTCAGTTTACTGACCTGTAATAGTTAAATTAAACCCCATCTTAATATTCCTGTGGTCAGGATTATAAAGGTAACCATTTCATCTGCTATTTTATTATATATTCAGTACCAAAGGTAAAAACCTACTGCAGTTCTTCAGGCAGCTTTCATTACCGTTATGATTATTTACCATTGACTACAATGTCCTTTTCCAGGCCACTCCAATCATGTGGTTCATCAATGCTCAAAACAACACAGGTTCACCTATTGGCAACTCTCTGAGGGACTCTACTGGATTTAATAACATAAGACTGTCTACTATATAGAACAAGCGTCTACACATGTGCCTGTGTCTTGTCTCCAGTGGTAGTCAATGACAGACTTCTAGGAAAAAGTAGAAGAACCAAGCAAACATACCCTTCCAACTTCTCTCAGTCTGAGCATTTAAACTTACCTTTTTCTGGTGTATCTTTGATAAGAGACCATTTCTCTAATGTTTTATTGATATACAGACAAATTCCCAACTGTTTCTCACATGTGAGCACTGAAATGAGCTGATATTCTTTTTTTTGTTCAGTCTAGAGTATTGACACTATTGCTACTGAGATTTTAAGACAAAAATCTCAATACCACCACTCACAACAAAACAGCAAAAAATTCTGCCAATATCTAAGTGAATATAAATTATATTTTATTAGAGTACATAACTGATGGTAGAGGTCTAGCATAACACCACATTTGGAACTGCATATGACTGTGATGTGGATCAATATTTCTGCATTGCAACCGATCATCATTCACTTCTGCTATCTGAGATCTGCCCTGCAAACATGGGAAGTGGATTAAATATTATGTTTAGTGGTGCATAAATATTAACTCAGCATTAAACTTTTTCAGTGTTTTGTCTTACTGTTTTTTTTTTGTTGTTGTATCGAGTTTCATATGCTCAGTCAGAGAACAAAACCAATTCCGAAGCATTAATGAAATCCAATTAATTTGCCAGTAATAATAGCAATAAGAACAGAAAAGCTGTTATTTTATACTTATATTTGGGACATTTTAAACTGCAGTTGTACCTGTTCATTGGTATATTACCTTGGGGATTCAAGGATAATCACAAAAACATTTATGACTCAGTCATGTTTCTCCTGCCTACAGTAGTGCCTTTGCCATAAAAATATATCCTTTCATCTTCATTTAACACAGGCACAGAGTGTGTCCACCTTCATGGCTGAATTCAACTATTTTATAGCCTAAGGAGCAGTTAAAAATGGTACTTTTGTCCTGATTTTTGATTAGAATGCTACCATTGTTCAAATGGTTGATGACTCATCATTTCTAAACTGTCCATTTGAAGAGCTTGGTAACCTTGAGTATTGCAAATGTGTGCTAAAGGGTGTGTTATGTTGTACATTAGCAGTACTAACATGATCCTTCGCTAAATTGGTCAAGAAAATGTGTTACTCCATTTGCAAGTTTGTTTTTGTTATTTTGAGACATTATTTCTGCCTCAACTGAGATAAACATTTTGCTTGGCTTTCCCTAGACAAAAGTTCTTTTGAAATGTTCGGGTTAACAACAAACTGGAATTCATGGCAAAAAAAAAAAAAAAAAAAAGGACACAGGCTTGTCAGCCTGTAGAGTTGCTCCATATCCTGCTGGTCCACATAAGTTTTTGTTATGGAATGGTGTTTTAACAGTCAAGCTATTTTTTATTCCTTTCATCATGAAGTTTGAGATATTTTTCCAATTCAAAATGAAAACTTCTAGCTCTTACTTTAGTTACATAAAATGTATAAATGATTACGGTCATCATTCTAGTAACTTTTATAGATATACTATATATATAAGGATTTGCTCTTCTTTCCTTCAACTGGAATAAAGATGTTTATGCCATACTGATTGTGTATGTGCATGTGTTTACATTCATTTACCATATTGTTTAGAGATTGTCACTTGTTACATTAACATAGATATATGTAAAATAGTTTTTATGGGAGACTTTTTGGTTCTTTGTTTTTCTTTCTACTGCAGCTGTAAGACTAAGATTTATCTAGAATTGTGTGTGTGTTCATGTTAATGGTTGTCTCTTGCATATTAGAAAAACATGTCAGTATTGAATTTCCTATAAATCAGGTCACTTTCTTGTCAGTATTTTTTACTCTTACTTTTCAGTCAGTATTTTTCCATGTCTAATTTTAGTGGATGAAGGGACAGAAATGAAAAGATGGCTATCACAATAAATAATCTGTTATCTTTTTTTTTCCAGCTCAGGGAAACAATCCTAATTGTTTTATATTTATTTTATATATATTTGATCCTTGAATTCTTGCAAGATTATACATAATGATTCAAGAGAGTTATATTCTGTTTAAGTATTTCTAGTTAGAGACCGTATATGGCCCGATGTCAGTCAAACTAGTCAATAGTCAACATGGCCCTCTGCTGCTTTCTCCACCCTGCTGATCCTTGGCAGAGACCAAAGGATTTCAAACTTAGTATCCTCACTTTAATCACCACCAACATTCAAATAATGGCCAATAAACAGAACTTCAGGTGGCTTTGGTCTTTTTGTATGTGTAATTAAGATTTTTATTAATACATTGCACATACCAGTTTGTTACTATATATGACAATATCAAATAATTTGTGTTTATTTATAAACTTTTCAGGTTCTACAGATGGGCTTGTGCCCATCTTCTGTAAGGTGTAATATTTATACCGTTGCCCAAATTCTGCCCTGTTTTCAGATGATTTCTCCAATCTAGCAAGGAATGCTATTTACAGGTTAAGTGAGCTGAATCAATGTCAGTGCATCATTATTCAGTATTATTAGACTTGGTAATAGTCTCAAAATTATTAGTCTCAAAATTATTTTCAATGTTCAATCATTACTTTCTAAATACTGATGAATATTATTTCAAAAAAGCAAGGAGAACTGCAGGTGGAAGCATTCTGAGCATATTTGTACTTGATAAATGTTGCTGTTGTTCATAGAAAAGTTATGAAGTTTAAGAGGTATATTAACAATTATTATTTAATCTTGTATGAGACTATGTTCGGTTTCAGGTTAATGAAGTGTATGTCTGTCTGAAATGATTATATACTTCCACTTTATACTTTACTGTAATATTATTAAGTAATGCATGACAAGCAATGGGCAATTGTAATTCACCTTCACTGAATCTTTGACTGCAGCCAATTTAGTTTCAGTCTATTTAATGCATTTGAAGCATTGGTTTGATGACTCAGACTTTTATCTTATTAGCATATATCCTTCAGTATAGCTCAAAACTTTGCAAATTCCTAATTAGTACTATTTCACCTCAAGAATTAAATGGTAACTGACCATTTTTAAATTTTCATTTGGACAATAAGAAGAATTTTCTAAAATGGAATCTATACGGTCTCTTTCTAGATCTTAATATTGTAAGCTTCACTTTGGCTTTTCTTAATGTCAATCCTCAGTAAATAAGAAAAGCAGAAAGGCCAGCAGAATAAAGAACCATGTGATTGTTGCTAATCAAGACAGAAAAAAACACTCAAACCCATAAAATTATGGAGAACATTAAGAAAATAGTAATATATTGGGTAGAAAATGGGTGAAGCTACCAGTTGTCACCAATGAAGCTGATCTAGTTCTGTGCACCTTCCTTAGTAATAACCTCATTGGACCAAATGATACACAGTAAATCAAAATGTTGATCGAAACAGTGAATCTGTAGTGCAAGGTTTAGTTAGTGAAAAGTACTGCTTGTAGATGACTAAGGAAGAATTATATATAAACATTACAATACAAAACATAAAAATTAATTAAGATGCTCTGAAGTATCCAGTCAGTCTACTTGGGATTCATTTAATCTTTATCAGAAGTCAGTCATATCCACTATCAAATCAGTAAGAAGTAAGAAGAAAAACCTTGAATTTTCTGATAGTTGCATCAAAAGGAAAATTAATGAAACAAGTTATTGGAAAACTTCTATTGCTAAAGATAAACATGACTTTTATTTTTTTTTTATTTTATATTTAGTAGTGATATCTAACACAGAAAGTGTAAGTAAAGTGAGAAAAGGCAAAAGTGATAACATCATTGAAAGTTCTGATCCAAAAATAAAAGAACAAGTTTGCATAAGGAATTGAATTCAATACCCAATCTGGAATTCTGAAATTCCACACATATGACTTACACTAATTTTTTGGGCAGAAGAAAAATATTTTGAAATATAGACAGTATATTTCAAACAATATATATATTCATACATATATATATATATATATAAACAAATATGTGTATTTGAAATATAAACAGTCTAGCAGGAATATTTTTCACAGTATTATTTATTTATATATTTCTCTTTGGAAATTCTTACCTCTCAACCATAGCTTGTCTTGATGATGAGACCAAGTGAAACATTTGCTCTTTGTTTATTCGCATTCTTTGCAAATGATCAAGATTTGTAAATATGAAAACTTGTGGAAAATAAATTTTTTATTTTGAGTTCAATACTCATCAGTGCTATGGTTTAGATCTGAAAATTGATATTGAACATTTCACAAAATTGCTGTGTAAAGGAAGGAACTAGAATAACATTTTTCTGATCTACCATGGAACTCAGAGATCAAATACTCAATATCGCTATCTAAGGAATAGAATTCATTGTATCATGGAATAACTGTTGAAGAGATGCATCCGGTCATGAATATTCTTTAAACAAGAAAAGAGAATTTAATTTGTGGAATTATCAGTGCTTATCCATCTGCTTCTCTCTGCGTGGTCTAGCCCAGATGCTTTTACAATCACTATTTTTGTGATGACTTCTAAACTACAGACTAGCAAGTGTTAAAGGATGAGTCATAAACTGTCTAAAGTGATTAATTTTCTATATTGAGAAACTGGAATGTGGCAAATAAGAAAGTGATTAATTTTCTATATTGAGAAACTGGAATGTGGCAAATAAGATCTGGACCTGATTCTGCAACTAAGGGAATTAGAAAAATAATGTAAACCCCCTCAAATGTTGCAGATGAAATGTACATGGTGTTCAGTTGCAAAAGTTCACTGTTTATTGTTTCATGCAATTGTGTCCTTTTCTTACAAAAATTTTCCCAGAGGTGGTGCAGAAAGTCTAGTAAATGGTCACTAAAATGACTAAGGGATTTGATTGTCTCTCATAAAAGGAAATGCTGAGAAAGTTGGGACTGTTCAGCCTAGAGAAGAGAAGGGCATGCTTCTAAGGGAAGCTTATCTATGTACACAAGTACCTGAAGAGAAGGTGCAAAGAAGAGGGAGCCAGGCTCCTCTCAGTGCTGCCCAGGGACACGACTAGAGGCAATGGGAATGAACTGAAACACAGGAGGTTCCTTCTGAACATCAGGAAACACATTTTCACTGTGAGGGTGACTAAGCATTGGTACAAGTTGCCTGGAGAGGTTATGGATTTTCTATCCTTGGAGATATTGAAAAGCCATCTAGACATGGTTCTGAGCATCTGACCTGACTTTGAGTGGGGGAATTTGGACGGAATTACCTCTAATCTCACTCAGCCTGTGATTCAGTGATTTTATGAGTCAGGGAGGTGTCCTGAATTAATGTTAGATAGTCATTTAGCAGTGATCCCTGCCTAGCTCCACTATACATCTAGACTGCTAACTCTTCAGGACAGCAATGAAACTATTTTTTTTTTATTTTATTATCTCATTCTATAAAAATTATCTTAGCCACAGGATTCTTCTGTAGCAATGCTCTCTGTGATTTGTGAAGAAATGAACCTTATATAAAAGAAGTAGGCAAGGAGTTGTAGAAATACCAGGTCTATTCCCAAAGCAGAAGTAGAGACATTTTTACCTAACTAGTCAACTCAAAGGTGTCATAACAATTTTGTCTAGTTATTTTAGATGTAGAAAGTTTAATTAATGACTGCTGCTAACTCAGGGAGACTATGAGAGAGTAGAAAGAGTTGAAGTCAAATCCTGAAACATCTGTTTGGGTCCAGTCATATTACACCAGAAGTAGAAGTTGAATAAAGCCAATCCCTCTATCCTAGTTCAGCCTACTCCTGTGTGAGAAGCAGCTGTGTCTCCAGTATGTCTGTGTGTGACTATGAGATCTAATCCTCAGCTGCAGAGGAACGCTTTTTGCTCAATGTTAGGTGGATTTTCAGGATTTAGCCCTCTACAAGAAATCTGTATCATCTTACTGCTCCTCATTCCTTGATATGAAGAAAGAAATAAATGAAAACCCCAATTCTTTGTGGGCTTTGACAAGTATTTTCTATTGCTTTTATTTAAAATTTTAAAGTGGGAAGATAATGACATTTTCCCATTACTTTCTGATTCATACCCAACATTTTATTATGTTTACTAACTTCATTGTATCTCATAATTCATGTTATTCTTCCTTGGTTTTGTAGCTTCCTACACCACTATAGTAGTCTTTCTACATCATTACAGGAATTTATTAAGATGTTTTAAAGAAAGTCTTCTGTTATAAAAAAATCCTGAATTAAACTGACGTGAATCAAAAAGTCTGTGTATGCAATGGCAGTACACAACATCCACATAATGAAATTTAGTGATATAGTGTGGTGGTACAGTCCAGTGACATATCCTGCATAACATTCTGTATTTTAGAAATTAATCAGTAGAGTGAATATTTACTTATTTATGTATGTATTTGTTGTTAAAGCAAGATGAATAAGAAATAAGAAGTTCAATTATATCAGACTCTGTAGATCCTCTTCACAGAAGTATCAGCAATTTGGCTCAGTGGATGACAATGGAGCTGAAGGATATTTTCACTGTGACCAACATTCCACAAAATATTTTATGATGCTGGTAATTTGTTCAGAAAAGCTACACAGTGTCAGCAAATGGAATCATACAACATTATTTGATCAATACTTTTCACAAGGCACTAAAGAAATTATTTAATTTCAAAGTAGTTATCTGCATGGAAATAGTTTCCTGGTATATCAAATGATATGGCTTAATGCATGTTCTTTGTAAAAATGAGTCAAATTCCTTCCTGGAACTGGGTTCTAACTTCTTTGGAAAAATAATTTTCTGTTGTGTCCAGGTATATCTATTAAGATACCCGTATTTTTTCTCAGAATATCTCTTTCAGAATTTTTGAACAGCTTTCAGAGTCAACATCAATTTTGTAGCATCTTGTCCTGGTTTGAGGTAAAACAAACCAATTTTCTGTTTTACAGTTTTACTGTTTTTTTTTTTTTTNTCTGTTTTACAGTTTTACCACACATCTTCCCAGAAAGTGTATAATCTGTTTGGACATATGCAAGCTGCGTATGTGACTAAGTCATATTGTACTCATGATGATGAAGCTTTCTTGTTTCAACTGAAACATTCAGCACATCATTGAAATTACAGAGGGTAGGTACACAGTGGGTGGAAGACAAAAAACTTCAGCTGTTCAGTATATTGGAATATGAAATAATGCTTTCAAAGAAAAGAAGTATTATGCAGAAGTTTTTTAATAATTTAATAAAATTTGGGTGGCTTACTTAAAAATAGTCTCACATGTACACACAATTTAAATATGCCCAAATGACTTATAGCTAAAATTATACCAGAGTGCACAATTACATAGAAGCTGCAAAACCAGCAAAATGTAAGTTATAGTTTGTGATCATAATTTAACTCTAAATAGAAAGATTAGATAGAAACTTTGTATAAGTGCCTGCTAACATAATTTAGACATATAGTATAACTTGGAATACTTGACTATATTAAAAATAAAAGAAGCAAACTATTTAATTAATCTTTTGCTCTTGTGTTACAAAGTGATATGACTATAATCTAATAATTAAACTGCTTGAATTGTATCTATACTAGTATTATGAAAAAGCCTCACATGGCTGAAACCTTTAACAGTGGTCTGTGTCCTTATCTCTCCCCCCACTTTTTTTTTTTTTATTTTCCTGAGTGACTCACTCAAGGTTCTTTCTTTTCCTTATTGTCCTTTACTTAATTTGCTGTAGATCTCTTACTTTCACCTATAATAGTATTTTAATTTCTGAATGAAGCAAAATCTCATGGATTTACGTAGAACCTGCTGTGGGCATATTCTATCACATTTCCCATAGGATGAAACTCTTTCTCATTTTCCTTTCTTTTCCTGTTTTTGTGAATGCTATTGTGTCCTACAAATTTTAACTTTATAAATGGTAATTAATCAAACTCCTGTAGACTGCTATGAGATTTTAATCTAAAAGCACAAAAGATGGCAAAGAACACAGAGTTTCTAATCAAGTGGGATCACTCTTCAGTACTTTCTCAGCACACTAAACCAGGAAAAAAGAAAATCTTCTCCAAACTGTTCTATTCTACTTAGTTTGCATATTATTCCCACTAAATTCCTGGGTTTAAGGATAACAGATCAATCCTCAAAGTAATTCCTTCAAATTAAAATTCATAAGGTGCAGACAGTTTCATGTTTAAAGTTATTATAGAATTTGTTCAGCTTTAAGCATCATTTTTAGCACTGTAGACTGATGAATTGAAAATTAGTGATGTGAATGAAAACTATTATAAGGATAACTTTAATTCTTGTAAATGTCTACCTTACAGTGGGTTAGCCTATCTAGACACAAACACATGTAAAGACTTACATAGAAGCTATTTGCCATTTGTTACCTCACTACTCACAGTGGAACGATTTACAATTTCTTCCTCCCACAAAATACAAGAAACTGCAGAACTTCCTGATTAATTTTTTAACTTTTCAGTCTCTGTTGTCACTTTACCACTGTCACATTGTGTCTATTATTATGTTTCTATCTCTATATTGGCAGTTTCCAGAAAATAATTCTTCCCACTTCATCCCTCCATCAGAATTTTTCTGTTGTCTCCTTAAAGCTGTGTGGTATCAGTTGCAATTATTTTCTTATTACGAATTGTGAATGATCTGAAAAAAATGACCATGAATGGAGTTTTGACAGCCAACAGGGATTTATGAAGTTTGATGCAAGTTCTGTAGTTAGTATACCTTTTTATATATATAAGTTGTGTAATACAGTATTGGTGGTTTCTGCAGAATATGTACTGACTACTACCTTACAAGATCAACTAACTCTCAATAATGAGAGTTTTGTAGAAAAAAATATTAATATATAAACCTGTATTTAATGTACTGTACTTGCTATATGTATAAATTTAGTTTTCCATGATCATATTTACACATTAAAAATGTAAGAATGTTAGAAGGGCGTAGGAGTGGACACTAAGTATATAGTAATTAATTTTGTATCAGATCCTGAAAGACATACAACAACAATAATATATAGCACCATTCTTTTAGGATTCTCTGAGCTTTTTTTTTTTTTTTTTCCATTATGTATGTTAATAAACACTTCATTTATGATTTGTTTTGTAAAGAAAAAATGTGACAAGCAAAATTTTAATTCATTGTCTGAAGAACATATAGCAATAAAACTCAATTATGGGTTACAATAGTAAATCAGTAGATCATAGATTTAATTTTCTGTACTCATTTAGCAACTACAAGTAACAACAAATTTCCTGTTAGGTCCATGTGTTATTTTTCTTCTGTTCCCTCTTATCCTAAGTTTTTTATGTTTTCTAAGATCTTTTCAAATACTGGTATTACTCTACCAATGCCATTTACTCCACACTAAACACACAATAATTACCAGGACATAGTTTAAAAAAAAAGATAAGCATTAGAGGTCAGTATTCTGCTACTTAAAGGGAAAAAAAAAAGTAGCATATTAATAAGGAGATTCCTAGTGTGTCTGTCATTGAATGTTCATTTGCTCAGCTAATTGAATTAAAGTTGTGGAGCTCTTATATTGGTCAATTTACATTAACTTTAGCATCACAGAATCATCACAGTTGGAAAGGACCTCTGAGGTCACCAAATCCAACCATACACTGTGGAAGACTTTTTAGAAAACAATGCGCATGTTGATGTTGCAAGCACAATTTGAAGAAGACGAGAGAGACATGACTGAGAATACAGAAAGGAAGATAGCACCGTGCCCTGAGATTCAACATTGTAAAAGAAGTCCTGCACTATTAACCACATGATTTATGTGAACCAATAGTCTGTCAAAGAGAGATTTGATAAATTTCCTATATAGATGCTTGAATGATCACATTGGTCTGCATTTGAATCCCTACTGCAAATCACATTGGTCTGCTTGTAATTTCCAATTGTAATTGGCACCCAAGGTGGGGCAAGCACAAAACAATTTCATTTTGAAGTTGCAGAATTGAGAAGGAGGAGGAGGAGAAAGGAAGAAGAAGAAGAAGAAGAAGAAGAAGAAGAAGAAGAAGAAGAAGAAGAAGAAGAAGAAGAACAAGAAGAAGAAGAAGAACAAGAACAAGAAGAAGAACAAGAACAAGAACAAGAACAAGAAGAACAAGAAGAACAAGAAGGTGCCTGGGAGAAAAGCAAATCCTTCATAAGGACCCGAAAAAAGAACACACTCCAGCTCTTCACACAGCAATGGGTAACACACTACATTATGAAGAGGAAGCTATTGTAAAGCTCTTACAGCATTTCCTCTCTATTAAGCATGACCCAGAGACTTTACAGAAATTGCTTTTTTGGGGAAAAGATAAGGGCATAATAACAGATGCCCAAGATGTTTTTCACACAGAAAAATGGGATGAAGTAGGACAAAAAATGCGGAAGAAGCCTTCATCAGCAGATAAAAATGTGTTGCCTTTTGTATCTCTTTGGATATTGATAAAGGACACTGTCGTGGGTATGTGGGCAGAGAAGAATGTTACTCTTCAAGCCTGTGCTTTTACTGAGACAGGGCAGAATCAGGAGGGAGGAAAGAATGTTCAAAAGGTGGTTAGATGCAAAGTGCGTATGTTTGACAATCCTATTCCACCACCTCTGCTTTTGTCTGCACTGCCGCCACCTGCAGCTCCCCCTACTCAAGGGGGAAAAACCTCCACGGCAGCCAGATTACCTCCCAGAGCCAACAGCCCCTCCTTAGGAAGATGTTCCTGAAGATGATTCTGAGTTTTATCCTTTTTCTCCTCCACCTCTGTCTTTTGAGGACATTGATATTCAGTTAGAGGATTTACAAAGGCAGTTAAAACAACTGATGTAATCACAGGGAAAAGGTGTTGAAATAGTTAACCCCTCTGCTGGACGATTTACCACCGCCTCCAACTGGCAAACCATCAGCGGCTGCAGGAGGTTGGAAAGGTGTCATTAAGGATGCTATAATAGATGGGGTCATCTTGCCTATCGATGTTACCAAGGCTTTTCCAGTGATTGTGGACAGACAGGGTCAAAGGGTACGGCAACCTCTTGATTGGACAACCCTGAAAGAATTAAAAATTGCCATTACACAGTATGACTTAACATCTAGCTATACTCAACAGATGCTCAGCACATTGTTTTCAAGCACCGTTTTTACACCAAATGATTGTTATCGGGTAGCTAGAATATTGCTTACTCCTTCACAAGCTTTACATTTTAAAAGTGCCTTTGAGACTCCAGCAGATCGAGCTGCTGATGAGAATGCAAACCATGGACAAGAAGATCCATTATTTGGGGTTACTCTTGAAATGTTAGTGGGTTGTGGTTGTTTCAGCTCAGACAATGGGTAAATACATATGGCTATTGAGATATTACAGCAATCTCAGGAACCTGCTCTAGCAGTTTTAAAATCCGTTCCTGAAATAGGGAAACCTACTCCATCTTACGTTACTGTGAAAGAGGGAGTGAATGAGGTATATATGCAATTTATTGATCACCTTACTGAAGCTATTCAAAGAAATTTGGACCTGGCTTTTGGAGCAAGAGAGTCAATATTGATGTCACTTGCTATAGAAAATGCTAACCCAACTTGTAAGCATATTTTACAGGTCCTACGGAAATCTGCAAGACATGATGGATGCACACTCAAAAGTAGGGACAACAGAAGAAAAGGCTGGGTATCTTGCCAATGCATTTGCTGCCACTGTTAAGCCGTTAATTGGTCAAAGGAAAGGAGATAGAGGACCCTCTCAAGGTATTCAATGTTACAATTGTGGGCATACACAACAACAATGTTGACAAAGCAGACAAGATACATCAAAGCTGTCTAACACGATTTAAACACATAATACCAATCATCCTGCAAAACGTAATCAATGTGACAAATTTGACCAGCAGATTGCAAATTGTTTTTCTCGATTTAAGAAAGACGGAACACAAAGATGGAACTCCAAACAGAGCATGAACATAGCACCTCACACAGTGACAGCAAATCAGAGTACTTGGACTATGTCTCTGCAGCCACTCAAGGAAGTGCCGGAGTGGACATGGCAACAGCAAGACTATACTCTTCCAGATACCACAGTGCATTGTATCCCCTCTATTCTCTAAGGTCCTTTAAGTCATAACCTCTGTGCATTACTGCTTGGTTGGTCAGCAACATCTTGAAAAGGAATTTTTGTATTGCCTGGAGTTATTGATGCTGATTATACAGGCACTATTGGATTCATGCTACAAACATGTTTCCCACCTATAAACATTCTAAAAGGGTCAAAGATCATGCAGTTAGTACTCTTTGAGGCAAAGGTGCCTTGCACTAGTTCAAAATTTCAAGGAAATCAGGGGTGGGAATCTACTGGAATGCCTCAGATTAATTTTGCTATGGACATTTTGAAAAGTAAGCCAGAGGTTGCGGTGGCTCTAAATGGACCTGGGGGAGAAACCATGTCTTTGTCTGTACTGATTGTTACTGGTGCTGATGTTACTATTATCCCATATGAGAAATGGCCAAAGAAATGACCCTTATTGACGCAAAATGGTGGTGTAATTCGTATAGCGGGAATTCAAGTTGCTCAAACCTGCACACACCTAATTGGAATAACTACCTGATGACAATGTTGCACATGTAGTATGAAGAATGTATGGTTTTACCATTGCACTCCTAGGATAGGATGCCCTTTGTCAATTGGATTTGAAATAGACAAATGAAAATTTTTAGTAGTGGCCACTGAGGAACAGCCAACCTGCAAATTACAATGGCTAAGACAAACCAGTATGGGTTGATCAATGGCCACTGAATACAGAAAAACTGTCCTATCTCTATCAGTTGGTAGAAGAACAAAGTTTAGCTGGGCATATTAGACCATCTACTAGTCCCCGGAATATTCCAATGTTTACTATACCCAAGAAATCGAGAAAGGGAGATTATTGCATGATTTGAGAGCAGTTAATGCTGTCATGAAAGGCATAAGAGCCCTACAACCTGGGTTACCTAGTCTAGTAATGATCCCAAAAGATTGGAACATTCTAATAATTGAAGTACTGTTTCCTTACTATACCCTTACATCCAGATGATAGTGAAAAATTTGCCTTTTCTGTGCCTTCTATCAACAAAAACAAAGGAGCAGAAAGATATGAATGGGTAGTATTACCTCAAGGGATGAAAACTTCTCCCACTATCTGTCAGCTATATGTGTCATGGGCATTACAGCCTATGGAAGATGTTTACCACTTTTGTAATTTATCTTTATATGGATGATCTTTTGATTGCAGGTTAAAAAAAAAAAAAAAGATCCCAAAATTGTCTTACCTATCTTTCAACAAGGGTTGGAAAAAGCTGGATTGGTAATGGTTCCAGAAAAAATTAAAAACCAGGCACCTGTGGAAGAATGGTTAAGTGAAAAAGGACATGATCTCATTGATGTGAGCAATCCAGTTTTTAGTGAGCCATAAAAGGGCAAAGTGACCTGTCATTGAGAGGGACGTAATAAACTGATAAACAAGTTAGGCAGAACTAAGTCCTAAAAGTGAAGACAGACTCTTTCATGTGGGCTGCAATGCTCTATCAATTATGTACCAGCCTGAGGCGGGTGGACAAAAGCTATGAACCAATGACATATTGTTTATTATCATGTACTTTTTTTTTTGATAGCTATATAACCTCTGTAAGTGCGTAGAATAAAGGAGAACGATCATACTCATATTGAGACTCCATCATTACTCCAAGTCCATCTCCCACTCCAACAGACACCATGGAAATACTTGGGCTGGATCATATCCAGAACTGTAGTAATTCCACAAAAGTTGTTAATTGTCAAGATTGAAACATTATCTGATGTACAAAAATTAATTGATGACATACAATGGGTGCAAACCATTTCAGGAATTACTGATGATGATCTTGATCCACTCATGCCTTTGCTGAAAGGGTCTCCTGATGTGGGAGACCCTCAACAATTATCCAAAGAACAGAAAGATGAGTTACAAAGAATTATTGATAAGGTATCTACATTCAAAGCCAGTCAGTGGAACCCTGAATTGCCTATGCAAGCTTTTATTTTCCATGGTAATGTCTAACCATTTGCTATACTAGCACAATAAGCCTCAGAAAATATGGTTCCTCTGTGAATTATGAAATGAATTTTCTTGCCATACTGTTTATCAAAAACTATTGTGACCAAATTAGAAGCTATAGCCCAGATTATTATTCGTTTGAGAAAATGATGTCACAAAATAGCTGGTATTGATCCTGAAACAATCTATGTCCCTATCATGGTTGAATATTTTAATTGAGTGTTACAAAGCGATTTTGTTCTAGCCATGGCATTGGGTATTTCATTGGAAAAATCATGATTAACTATCCAGCTCACAAACTGATAAGAATTTTGCTTTGTTATGGTTTTAAAACTGTTCAGACATTTTCTAGGAGACCAGTTAAGGGAGTAAAACTGGCCATCAAGCTGGCTATGTGTGGTATGCAAACAAACAGTGGCATTCACAACTTTTTGATGGAGCAATCACTGATTTTCTTCAAACATTGGAGGTGAAAAGGCTGTATTATATAGTTGCTATGGGTGGAACATAAATAGCAAGATTTTTTTGGGAATGCGAAATGTGATGCCTACTGATCCTTTTAGTAAGGCAATTTTTCGATATGTGGCAATTGACCTTGGGAGGGGTTCCTAGCAACATCTTGGAGAACCCTGCTATCTGGGAAAACTTACTTTATATCTTCCAAATAAAATACAGATACAAAACCAGCAAACAAGCAGAAGGCAAAACTGCTCTCCTACTCACTTTACTCCTGAGTGTAAGGATGAAATTAAGTTCTGTGACATGCCCTCAAGGGTATTTGCAGTCTTATTAGCCCCTAGTGTTGCTGTAGGAAAATCATTAGGAGGTATAAAGAAATTAGCTTGCTGGAGTATGAAACAATTTAACCTAACTACAGAAATTATCACTGCTTTATTGGCAGATGTAGACAGTATTAGATGTGCTGTGTTGCAAAATTGAGCTGCTATTGATTTTTTGCTTTTGGTACAAGGACATGGATGTGAGGAGTTTGAAGGTATGTGCTGTTCTGTGAACATTTCTGATAATTCAATTTCTATTTACAAACAATTAAATCAAATGATGGCCAATATGCACAAACTGACTTGACCATTTGTGGCTTAATCCACTATTTAATGAATGGGAATGAAAAGAATGGTTAAAGGACTTATTAAAACAAGGACTACTGATTCTATTTGTAATTACTGTGATTCCTGTATTTGTACCATGTATAGTATGATGTGTCAAGCAATCTTTACAAAAATCAATGGAAGCAATATGGATTGCAGAACTTAAACAAAAAGGGGGAATTGTGGGAGACTATTTAGAAAACAATGGGCGTGTTGATGTTGCAAGCAAAATTTGAAGAAGACAGAGACGTGACCAAGAGTACAGAAGGGAAGAAAGCACTGTGCCCTGAGATTCAACATTGTAAAAGAAGTCTGGTGTGATGAACAGAACGGCTGTTGTACCTTTAAACATTAACTACTGAGTTTATCATTTTAAGGCAACTTTGTAAACAGTAACAGAGCATGATATATTGCAGCTGTTTTTAACCAATCATGATTAACCACATGATTTATGTGAACCAATAGTCAGTCAGAGAGATAGTTTTGATAAATTTCCTATATAAGTGCTTGAATCCTATAATAAACTGGCTTCAGCATGATCACATTGGTCTGCATCTGAATCACACTGGTCTGCATCTAATTTCCAACTGCAATACACACACAAGGAACTCCCACAATCTCAGACACTAGAGCATGCCACTAGTGAATACCCTGAAGTACTACATCTACGTGTTTCTTAAATATCTGCAGGGAGGGTGACTCAACCACCTCCTTGGGCAGGCTGTTCCAGTTCCTGACCACTCTTTCAGGAAAGTAATTCTTCCTAATATTTAATCTGAACCTCCCCTGCTGCATCTTCAGACCATTTCCTCTGGTCCTGTCATTATTCCTTTGGGAGAAGAGGCTAACACCCACCTCTCTACAACCTCCTTTCAAATAGTTGCAGAGGGCAAGGAAGTCTCCCCTCAGCCTTCTCCTCCTGGAACTTGTTCCGTAGATCTCTCACCAGCTTGGTAGCTCTAAAATACATTTGTTTTGAAAAAGTAACTAAATCAACCTTTCTGTAAGATTTTAGGAAATTTCCTTGGAAATTCTGCAACAGAAATATATAACATCTGTTAGAATACCATCACTTGCTAAATCAGGTATCACAGAAAATTTCTCAGAATAATAATTTATGGACAATTATATTTTCTAATTAAATTTATAATCCTACCAGAAACTAATCAAGTTTATTTGACCCAAATTTAACTGGTAGGAACTACATTTCAATCTTTTGCATGACCATCAATTATTAAGTATTAATCTTTCTATTATTTTGTGCATGACTGAATTGTTGCTAACAGGTTTATTGTATCTTGTGCATTTTTATATAAATAAAATAGTAAAAATTTTCCCAATTTATGAAATCTCCTTGATGTTCAAGTATTTTCAAAATTGTTTGGTAACTACACCATTAATTACTGCTTAATAGCTTCTTGGAGGGCAGTTACTGGTCATCCTAATAAAACAGCATATATGTGTAATCTGGTTTAGCTACCACCTACCTCAGTTCCTTGCAGCCTTTAAAATACTGCGTGGATTTCGCATGTTGCAAGCACATCTGTTTGCTTCCAAATACTTCCAATAATTCCAACACAAGGTATGTGTAGGATTCGGCTGCTGTTTCAGATTTCTGAATAATTTTGTTTGCTTGAATTCAGTATGCCTTTCACACACTACATAGTCTTCTTTATCTAGATCTCCAGTGTATGAAAGTGCTTATTAGACATTTTAGAAGAAATGAGACTTAGACACCTTCACATTTTTGAAAGTATTTTGAAATACTTAAATGACTAAAACATTCCTCCTTATTATTCTTCCTACTTTCCTGTAAATTATTTGCTTTTGTTCTGTTAGTTTCCTATTCGTATTCAATAGTTTCCAACAGAAAATTTAAATTTGTAAACTAATTCTTGTTATTGATTTCCTTTTTTTAGTTACTGCCTTTGCCACTGAGCTAGGATGACATTTATTCTCTATCCACCTTCTTTCTTGATTGTGGACTTTTCTGGATATCCAACATAATCTTTCTAAAGAACTCTTAAAGTTTTTGTACTCTACCTCATTTCTTTTATACAATGATTTCATCCTTTGTGTTACAAAGCAGCTTTTCAAAAGCACAAATTTTTAGTATGCATGAATGTCTCTGTATGTAAGGTTCTTCATTGCTTTTCAGCCATTTGACACTGTCCTCTGCTTGCTCACAATTAATATAATCACACCATGGCTATCACCGATCTTTAGTCAATACTGTCTTCTCATTCAGTGATTAATTTGACTGGTAATGTGTAGTGTCATTTGGGATATTATTAAAGCAGGGAGACTTGCAAAAGAAAAGCGAATGAAAGAGAACATTTGGAAGAAAAAAAGTAAAATTATGCTTAATTGTGTCACAGTCTTTCAGCTTAATTGCAGCATTAGTTGATACCATTAAATGAAATTATCTGAGATGTTAAAATGGATTTCTAATTATCCATAAATAGGACTACTCTTTTAAGAGGCTTATAGTCAACATGCATGTATATATATATATGTATATATATGAAATATATTAGGATAAAAATATCTAAACCAATCTTTTCAAAAGGACAATTTCCTGAAATTACATGTATTCCATGATTTCAAGAACTGAGAACAACAAACGAAGAGAGGTTTTGCTATATGAAAATTGGTTGCTGTCAATACTTGAGTACCTCTGCAAGATAAAAATGTCTTTGCACTAGAAGATTTAAAGGTTTCTTTCTGTGTATCGCAGAAAGACCTGTGACTATGTTGTCAGAGATGAACACATAACCACTGGATGCAGTGGTATGTGGTGCATTATTTCAAGGCCCCGGGAACCAGGGGTAGATACCCAAATCTGGCTCCGAAGAGAGCGGTGTCAGTTTACAATTTTATACCCTTATGATTACATAATCTTATACATAATCAATGATCACCTCATCACCCTTCATTGCATATTCATTAAGGATTACTTCATAGATTGTGACATTCTGACAGTGGTCCAGTCCCTTCTAGTGGTCTTTGGTGGTCGTTCTTAATGAAGTAAGACATCTTTCTCACTGTGTACTTTTCACCTTTCATTGTTCTGGTAAGTTTCCAGCCTCAGGTTCAAACGCCAACTTCCTCCTTATTCTTCTTGACTCTTTGAGCATTCCCAGTACACTGCCTCCCCTGCCTCAGCAGTCCCAAAGCTACACACTCTTATCACCAGAAGCACAATGTCAGATCACAGTATACAAAGATTTCATACAGGATTTTGCAACAAGAATATCAGAACAAGTTGTATTTTCCAACAATGTGACCGTGGTTTAGAGTCTATTCATATAAAATGTTATTGTGCAGTAGTTTCAAAAGTCTGGAAATCTCCAAATCTTGAAATTATTTCCAGTTTCCCGAGGTCTACACATGGATTAAAATCTAAAGATACTTCACTGTTGATACCTACTAATTATGCAAGGCAAATAAAACAATCCCAAAAGGTGGAGATGTATAAAAATAGAGCCTAGTCCATGTTACAATATCATCTGAGAAAGAGTTTGAGATAATAAGAACTCCTGTACCAGAGGAAAGAAGGGAAAATTCTAGAACTCTTAAACACAGCAATTTTGACTGGGAAAGCAAGGCTTGAGCTTTATGTTTTTGGTTATTTTAATGAAAAGCCATAATATGGAAAATAATGTTTCCTCATAACATTGTACAGGGAAACACCTCTGCAAACACTTAGGTTTTAATAGCATTTTTTTCCTGGCACACACCAATGTCTTTATTTTGGTTTAGTACAAAAAATAAGCATGGATGAAAAATAGAGGAAGGCCAGGATTTGTGAATCCTTTTACTACTGTTTTATGAAGTGCTTTGTTTATTTCGAAGCTAATAGTGCAGAGATTACCTCTTATTTTATATGACTGAATCCTATGGAAAAACTGAATACATTCTTACTAGGTTTCATCTGTCCCTTGGCAGGTTATACCTAGACAATTTAAGTACATCAAGTGGAAAAAATCACATGAACTGGAAGCAAAATTTATCTATGTGTCTGCACAAAATAAAAAATATTTTTATACACTGAATTATGTTGCTGGTCCTATTTGTAACTCAGGCTTTGCAGGCATAAGAACCGGTAATCTTTTCTACTGATTAGGTAGTAAACTGTGAGAATCTGCAGCTAATAGTCTCACTGATATTTTCAATTTTTTTTTTTTTTTTTTTTTTATTTTTTCTTTTTTTTTTTTTTAATTCACTGTTTATTCCTCGGTTGTTGTCAGCCTGTCAACAGTGAGTTGACAGGGCAGTAAAGCCACTGTTTGGAGTCACCAATGTAGTATGTGCAGTTTAAATTAAAACGCCATTAAGGCAAAATTAGTTCCTGTTTGTCATACATAGAAGACTAATCTCACAGTTCCTTTATCACTTTTTGCTCTGTCTGTTGAAAGGGGAAAAAAAAAAACCCAAAACCCAAATAACAAAAACCAAAAAACCCAATGCCCCTGACTATAGGGGAAGAAATTTCAAAGTAACAAAGTTTCATGTTTTATTTTATCCTGTATGTATGTAAAAC
>VZRU01000462.1:0-59783 GCA_013398155.1 Pedionomus torquatus
GTTGGAACTCAATGATCTATAAGGTCCCTTTAACTCTAACCATTCTATGATTCTAAAAGCAAGGTGCAAAGATTTTCATACAGGAGCTTATTTTGTTGAGTGTGCCGTGTCTGGGAGTTGTTCTTCCTGGTGGGTGAAGACTGTGCAAGGATAGACCTTGGTATTGGTGATGGGAAAGATTCAAACACTGGTGTGCATTCCTAGGCCAGGTGTGTTGTGAGGAGTGGACAAGTGCTCCGTAGTCTTTCGTAAATCTAAGTATTCCATTTCTTACAGGTGAGTCCTGGATAGGAGTGCATTTCTGACCATGTTCCACACAAATAGATTTATCATGTCAGAAAAGTCACAGGAGGGAATTGGAGCATTGGAAAGGAGGTTTGAAAAACAAATTATATATGAATAGGGGAATTTCTTTTCTTTGATCTAATTCTAGGCATGGATCTCTGCAATGAAGTTGGCTCATGGATTTATAGGGATTGGCATATCACCATTTACTGTGTCTTCTTATTTTCATTCTTTGTTGATGCAATGATTGCTGATAGTGTGTGAAATAGTTTCCTGCTAAAGACTCTCCTTGCAACTTGTGCAATCACTTGTACAATCACTTGTACTTTGACATTTATTCAAGATGCACTTAATACCTACTTATATATGTATTGGTCCTCTTTAGCTTGGGTAGTCCTATAAATAGTGAAAGGGGCACGAACACCTCTTTCAAACGGACTGTCTCAGGGGAGAAGCTGACAGATGGACTGTGCTTTTCTGTGTATTTGATGGCCACTGAAGATTTACTGTAAACTGCCTGGAAAGTGAGGGACTGTATGGGAAGAGGGAGGTGCGTTTGACAGAATCAGAGTGATGCCACGAGAAGTGGGGAGGCTGCTGTGAGGGAGTTCAGGCACCGAGCTCAGGACTACAGCGGGGTATGTGGTGGGATGAGGAACAACTAAACTGGGGTTGGTGAAGGCTTTCATGCAAGAGCCCTCAGTTTTTTGGTTCTGGTGCTGTCTGGTGTCCCCGGTCCGTGATTCAGTTCCTGGGTGGGATTGACCAAGCAAGTCCCTTAGCGAGTCTGGGGCAGCCTGAGCCAAGGCTGGGCTCACATCTTGCCTGGGCTCGTGGCCAGCGGCCCTTGGATGCTGGTCGGCAGCATCCAAGAAGGGCAGATGGAGCACAACTCTCATGCCTTTGTGTTTCCATCGCCGCTTGTAGCACACAGTCGGAGCACGGTGTACCTGGCTCCCGTTTCCCACCTGTTGGGGGGACAGTCCACTCATTTCTTGTTGAGACTTTGCCTGGAGGCAGGACCTGGATCTGCTCCCAGCTCCAACGGGCTGGGAGTGATGGGCTTTCTCTGGTGTGCATCAGCCAAGGGCTCGGTGGAGGTGCCAGGCAGCACTGCCTGCCGGAGCTGGAGGATGCTGACCTGTGTATTATGTTGTAGCAGCGCCTTCCTTCACCTTCCTTCCCTGCCCTCCTGCGTGGGCTTGTGCCGCGGTGCCGGGGCTTGACGCTGGGCAGCGAGTCTCTGCAGCCTCCACAAACCGAGCAGCTGGAACTTAATCACTCCAGCTATCCTTAATTAAGCCTCTGAATACTCCTCTCTGCTAGCCAAGCTCGTGTTAGCCCAGTCCTACAGATGGTGAAAGTGAGACACGAGGAGGTTAAGTGACTTGCCCAGGGCTGTGCGGCGAATGGTGACAGATCTGGGCTTGGCGCTGGCAGCGGCTCCGGCGCTCTGCTGGACCGTGCTGCCCAGCCGACCGGGGCGGCCACGCACGCTGCTCGCATCACAGCTCCACCAGCCAGAAAATCTTCTCTTCCATCTCCAGGGGAAAATCTGTCGTTCTCTCAGTGCAACCAAATCATTGAATATTTTGGGGCTTTTTCATTTATGGATTTACTTTTAACTGTTACCTCGGCTTCCCAGGTGATTCCCCCGGTCCTCCCAGGATCACCTGCCTCATCATAAATGATATTTTGCCATTTATGCGCTGCCTGGAAATCCATAGGTGTGGAGGAGCTTTTGTTGTTCACATGTGATTTGAAAGCCTCCTCTGCATCGTGCCCTTCGTGTGAAATCACAGGCTAGCTGGGGAGTGCTCTTTTTACCGTGCTGTGTGTACCTGGTGGTCAGTAAGTGGGTGCTCTGCAGGTGGTGGGTGGCGCATCGGTGTCATCGTAGGGGATGCTGCCACAAACACATGTCTTAGGCCAAGAAGTTGTTATTTGTTATTTGTTATTTTGTTGTTGTTGTTTGTAATTTGTTATTTGTGCTGGAAAGGTCACCTCTTCCTGTTACAGGCAGTTGCATTTTTCACCAGTTAAATTCCCAGCTTGCTCCAGGGCTGTGTTCCCCTTCTGCTGCTCCAGGGGAGGCTCCATTAGGCACCACATGACGCTTTCCCCAGCCCCATCACACCACACCTCTCCTTAGCGTGGTGAGACCCCAGAGCGTAGCAGCCCCCTTCCATCCTCTGCTTTGCCTGGGGACCCTGGGGGTTCCCCACAGCCAGCATCTGCCCCCCGTTTCACCAGGTAGTCAATGTGGAACCGGTGGTTTCTGCAGTTCTCGGCCAGACACTCGGGCCCTGTGACTCTCAGCTGGATTAGGGGCTGCCCCACACTTGGGTTGAGCGCCTCGGGCTGCGCTGTTTGAGGATGGTGGGGTGCACCCCTCAGCCTCTGGAGCCGGAGAGGTACCGTTTGGCCCTCAGATTTCATGTTGTAAAGCAACTTGTTCGTCTGATAATCTCCTAAGGATTAAAAAGGCGGGGGAAAAAAAAATTATATTTGTTTATGTGCTTGTAATGCCATGGATGGATGAGAAGGAGCAGAACGTGGCTCCTGGCTACCAGGCTCTCGCTGCAAACTCTGCCCCAGATTGTTTAAATGTTTTTTCTCTTTCATTCTGCATGTTGTGCATCTCCACGCTTCCAGCTTCCTGCCACGACGACAATGCGGGATGTCAAAAGAGAAGGATTATTCCTGCAGTGTCTCTAGCCCAACTGGAAGCAGTAGGTGCCAGAAATGTTAGGCAAGCCCTGCTCTGACTAGACTGCCAGCTTCATTTTGCCGGCCCGAAGGGTTCAGGTAGGTTGAGTAAGCTTTGGATACGAACCCGCACTTGTGGGCGCTTCTCAGAGCTGAACAGCCAAACGGTGTGAGATCTGCCCGGTGCTTCTCGAGACCAGATGTAAACCCATATTGTGCTTGCAGGGATGGAGGGAGAGCTGGCGTGCTTGTTTCTGCATGCTTAACAGATATGAAGATATTAATTACTATTATTTAGCACTATTCTACTATTAGATCACAACTTTAAAAGAAGTATTTCTGATTTTTTATTTTCATCTGCCTCATTCTCTATTCCCTTGATCAGGGCTGAGTAAATAATTCAAATATTTTCCTTGGAGGATTTCTTTATTAACCATTTTTCTTTTTTTCTTTATTGACCATGAAATCCTTCGAGTGGTTCCATACTTGAAATTATTGGTGAAAGTCTTTGAGGCTCATTCTGGGGTTTTGCTTTCTTTTTGGATTGTGATTATTACCGAAATTTGTGGTACTGGATTTCTGTGTTATCTCATGCTTTAGTTTCCTTTTCTGTCTTTGACGGTCACACAGTTACCCAGCCGAAATTTAGAATTTAATACGCAGTTGGAAATTATTTACGAGCTCAAAATCTGTTGCTTTCTTATTCCTCAGCATTAGCAACAAAACCCAAATGCTTGAGTGTTTGTGGATAGTGATAACAAAAGCTGTGTAAATATGATTGAGCTGAATCTGCATCTTGGCTTTCAAATTCAAGAAACCTTTTTCCCCTTGCTCTGTCTCACCCTTAATTTCACTGTAGTACGGATTTAGAGAGGCCTTGAGTTTATCTGTACATCTGAATGCATTTACCCTACTGTAGTTGTTTCCATTCACAATCCATGAATATATTCTTCTGCCAAAGATATCTGGCTGCCCATCACCCTGCTGGGGGGCAGCGAGGGGCAGGAGAAGCCAGAGGGGGTTTTGCTGCCCTTTGGCAGGCGGTGGCACAGCTCCCTTCCCCACCACCCACCCACCACCGCTGGGCCATCTCAGCGTCCAAGAACACGGCCGCGTCAAGGGAACCAGCCGTATTTTCGATCCCCAAAATAAATACATAAACTAATACAAATCCCCAAGCGCTTGAGGTGGAAGGAAATACAATATCGACAGGAATGAAATTCACCAGGTACGCCTCGGGCATTTCGTGACAAAGGCTGGTTTTGTTCTGGGTGGGACTGGAGGGAAGCAGAGGCCGTTGTCTGTCTCCTCATGTAGTCGATTGAAGTTTAGAGGGTCTGAAAATGTTTTCAGAAGGAAAGTGGTACCATTGCAGGTTTGGCAGAGCAATAAAAGGAATGATCAAATGTACCAATTAAAAGGTGTGAATGGCATTTTTATGGCTTTGTTCTCCTGCAGACTTGCTGCACCAAACCCATCCTGTATTGTAAGCTGGCTCTGCTCTGAAATGATTCACTCTGATTTATATTCTTTAATTAAAGGCTTTTAACATTTAATTATATTGGGGAAAATAGCGGTGGTGCTTAGGTCAGTTTATGGCACAGGAAATAATCTTGCTTTTATTTTCTAGGCTGTGATTGCAAAGCAGAACTTCAGAATCTCCCTGAGTGGGCAAACCTCCCAAAATATTAGGTGTCCAGAATTGTGCGTGCACTTGCACAGCTTGCGTAGCAACCCAATTATTGCACTTACCTGCTTTGCATGCATAATCACATTAATTACTTGGGCAAGCTAGCTCTGTGTTATGCATATTTTTACAATGGCTGGTTGTACTGTAGGCTTGTAAATATAACTAAGCTTTTTCTAACTGTGGTATATAATGTAATGAGAAAATTATCTGTGGAGTGGTAAAGTGGTAGCTTCTGTATTGCCAGGAAGGATTTTCAGCATGCAGCAATTCTAGCTGTGAACATATCTGATTAAATTACATGAGTTTAGAATGGAAGTTGAATCAGTAAAAAGTATTTTCATCTTCTTACTGAAGGCCAGAATTTTCTAGCTGGGTGTTCAGCATTCTGTACCAATTTTTCTGTTCCTCATCATAATCCCCCCAAATAATACAAATTAACAACTGCATATAGTTCATACATGCTTAACAATTAAAATAGACAAATCCAACTGCTAACCCTCAGATTGCACAGGCATATTTAGCTTCCAGGAGATGCCTGTATTCTGCAAGTCCACTTAGCTTTTTATCTTAAATTCTTGGATACAAGCCTACCCTTCCAAAACTCTCAACACAAAACTATCTCACAGGTTGTCTCTATCTGCCTGCCAAAAACTGTTGAAGCAGAAAGAGGAAAAGATGAGGACTGCAAAGGATCCACACTTCTTCTGTCACTCAGAGACACCAGGGTGGCTATCTCTTCTCTTCCTGGCACCGTTATCTTTCTTACTTCTGGTACCACTGTTCCTCGTTGGCCTCCTGTTTTTGTCTTGATTAAATATACCTCTTGAATATCGGTGCAGGACTTTTCCATTCATTAGATGATGTCACGATTTCCAGGCACCGCATATGCTGCATTGCTAGGTAGCACTTAGCAATGTTTGGATCCCCATCTGTTACCTCAATTTGGCACATTTTGCCTGCACTTTAAACTCTAAAATGTTATGACACTGTTTCCTGCCTTCCTGGGTGCCAGGTGGATTGGAGCCATTCCTCGAAGGATGCGTGTGTGCGGGGTAAAGGAGTAAGTGACTTGGAATGGGCACTTGTCCTTGCTGAGGAGGACTGAGGGTGTCATTGTTCAGTGCCCAGCGCAACCCCAGCCAGCTACTTCCCAGAGTAATACTCCAGCTTCATGCTAATTATTTGCTGAGAAGATGACAGCTATTTGGATGTTGTTGGCTGTGATTGTCTTCGTTTTGGTAACCTGCACTGCCCTCCTTCAGCAGGGTGCTCCCCCGGTACCGCACCGTGGCACCTCGCAGAAGTACCTGGCTGTAGGAACCTCCTGTAATGCATCTGCCTGTTCGATAGCCCCCGTGAGGGCAGTGGGAACTGCATCCCTCATCCCTGTCTTTGCACCCTTCCTGTCAGCTCATCTCCTACCTGGGGCAGCTTTGAACACTTCTCCCCTCTCTCTCTCAAGCCATCTTTGCCATCTCCCTTTCTCTGTATGTTTTCTGCATTCGTTACAACTTACCAGCCACCTTTCTCCTTTTTTCTTCGCCCTTTTTTCTTTGGTTTGGCTGATGTTTTGGTGCAGGCGACCTCCTGAGGTCCCTTCCGACCGAAATCATTCAATGGAGGTCTTTTGCTCATACTCTTCCTCCCTCTCCTCTCACTGTGAGGACCTGCAGGGCACCTGAGCGGCTTTTATGGAACCGTAAGCACTTGAATGGTGAACTTAAAGGCAAGCATTTTAATTATTTTACACAAAAACGATGAAATCCCCTCAAAATAACTTCACTAACTGTGACCTAAATACTCAGTTCTGTCTGTGTTTCTCCTAAAATTCATCAGAATTTTACTCCCTGTTGTGTCAGTAGACTTGAGAATTGGGTTAAAAGAGCTTGAGACTGGAGAAAGTAATGAACTGGTTTGTAGACAGTGCAAATATTTCAGTAGTGACCCATTTCCAACACATTATTTTTAGTGTATGACATCTCGCATCACTTTGCATGGAGATTTGATGTGACAGTATTAATAAACTTAAAACAAGAGGAAAAAAAAAAAAAACCAACATTTTTTCTGGGGAAGTACTGCTTAAACTCCCGTGGTCTGATAGAGACAAGGGCGAGGGACTGGGAGAGTGGCATCCTCAGGGGCTGGCGTTTCCCATATGATACCTATAAAAAGATACCCTATAACAAGATGGTACATTTAAACAAACCTCTCAAAATCATTTTATAATTTAGCAGTCGCCGCCTCGGGAGCCCAAGGGATTTCAGCACAAAGAGCAGCGAAATAAAACAGAAACCCATTAATGGAAAGGGCAACAGGGCTGGAAAAACAGAGGGTTGTTTTTGGTGAGCGGTCTGGTTGGCCCCAGCGCCGCACACTGCTGGCAGGATGGGGACTCTGACCCGAAGGGCCAGGCAATTATAAACCCAGGTCTACCCGCTCCAGGCAGAGAAAAGTAGGGAGAAAAGGGATCAAGGCATCGGCTCTCGGCAGCACAGGCGATCGTGAATGTTCTTGGTGCCGCTGGGGTGCCACAGCTGGAGGTTTATCCTTAGAAACCCAGCTCTCATGTTTGCCCTGCTGCTGGACAGGAATCTTGTAAAAGGCATCATCTGATGATGACTTTTTTCCCCACCATTTTTCTGCATTTTCCTACTTTTTGATACCTTTGAATGAGCTGCTGAACGGGGCTGACTGCAGCCGCGTAATGTGGTTGGACTCGGTAACTAAAGGTTCGTAGAGAAAAGAAGTGGGGGAAGAAGAGTGCTTAGAGCTGGCTGTGTTATGCACAACTTGTGTTGAAGAAGAGCAGCTTAGGTGTGCCCCTTGCTCTGTGTGTAACAGGCAAAGTTTATTTGTTTTATCTTAGCAATCTTTCCAGTATTTGTGCTTTATTAATTTAAAAAAAAAAAAAATAGAGTCTAGGACTAAATAATAAAAAACAATAAAAACTAGGACTAGAGTCTGAATGATGTTTACTTCCTTAGTTTGAGATAACAATTGAAATACAGTGTTTAAAAATTGAAACTGCTGATCTCTTTCACTGGTGTTCTGCATTTTTTTTCTAGAGTTTGCACTGTGTAGATGTAGAGAGTTACGGAGCCCAGAAACCTGACTCTCAAAGAATCTGGCCTTTAATGAAAGCGTTTGGGTTGTAGTTGTTGCCCAATTAACCACAGCTGTCTCCCCAACAGTCACCGTCACCAAAACCAGAGAATGAATGTTTGCTTGAATTGAAAAACTTATGATTTGGAACTGTTGTCATCCTGTCCTGCTTTATCTAAATGGGAGTTACTTCCTTTATGTAACTTTGTGAGCAGGAACCACTGTATGTTTCTAAAACGGATCTAAAAAGTGGGCACAGACGCTGCTAAAAAAACCTGTTACAGTTTACAGGAAACAATCATTTTCTAGACAGTTACAAAGGAGAAGGGACTTCAGTGCTGAGAAGATGTGTGTTATTAGCTAGAGAAGAGGCCAGTGTATCCGGCATTTCAGCATCTTCTTACTTTGACCGTGAAATACCACTTTCTGTTTTCCTAAATTCTGTTTGACCATTTTCCATGATCAGTTTCTTTAAGTCAAAGAAATGTGTTAAGCGTAGTCATCCACAGCTAATTCCTGCTCCTTCAGAGAGGAGCTTTCCCACTTTTGACTGCTCAGTTGTTTTCTTTAACCTGACCAGATCTGTGGGTGTCGCTGTGTGTGGGGAAGGGGGTTCAGACCAGAATGTGCAAAGAGATTTGAAGATGGCCAAAAATGTGACCAGGATGAAATATGACTTGCTTGTACCTTAACTCATTCCCTTTGAGAAAAAAAGCTCTCGTCTCTGAATGATAAAATGGCACAGTCTCAGAAATACATTAGAGGATAGATTTTGGGGGTGCCTGGCTGAGCATATAGCGGGCAACTCAGTATCCATTGGAAATTATGTTTTCTTTTTTTTTTAATGTGGCCTCTGAAAAGACAGAGCCAGTAAATACAAGCCATTATGAGATTTTTTTAAAATTGGTTAATGGCATTCCTTCCTGCATAACTGCTCCTGACTTCCCCATGGCCTGCAGTTTTATGTCCAGCTTTTGTCTCGAGGCGATAGTGATAGTCAAGCAGTTGGGTTTCTGTCTCAGGTACGTACATTTAGGAACCACTGAGCCACATTTAACTCTACGGGAAATTCCGAAAAGTGAAATAGTGCCGTGTAGGAAGGGCGAGGTTTAGATTGTGACTCGGTAAATAAACAAACAGCGTTTTCTCAGCAGAAAGAGAATGAGATGCAGGGCCAGGACAGTCTCGCCCTGTAGCAAGGTGCAAGGTGACGTGCAGCTGTAGTTGCTGTGTCCCAGGAGCGGCTCTTGGAAGCACAGATGTGCGAGCTCTGCAGTAGCTGGGATTGCATCCCCTGTGGTCTCCTGGCTGAAGGGGTACCCATGTCACTGGGACTGCCTCTTCTTCCTCTGCCACCTCCCAGTCCCCCTCTTTATAAACTTCTCTCTCTAAGAGGCACCGGGGTAGCAGCTGATGCACAATCCAAGTCTGCTCGTGTCTGCGTTTCCAAGGATGTGACCAGCCTTGCTTCTAAATGTATTGCAACTCATGGCTTATTCCAAGAGGTTTTTTCCTTGAGGATTGCTTTTGTGCAGCACAGGCAAATAAATCGTCAAATGCCCAGAAAAGTGCTGTGACTGCAAGCACGTAATTAGTTTTAGATAGAACATTCATTAAAGCAAGTTAGTGAATTCTGTAAGAGCTGTGGGCCTGGTCCTCGGGACCCTGAGCTGCTGTAACCTCCTGCTGTACCTGCCCTGCGTCTGGAAGAGGAACCGTCTGTGGAAACGGTGCGTGAGCTTCCCTAAAGGTTTTGGGCAACGAAAAGCACTGCTTGAAAGGAAAAGGGTTGTCTAAAGTGATAGAACATTTTAGGGACTGCAAGTGGTTTCAAGGCCTCTTTCTCTACTTAGAATCAGGTTAAATTCACTTTCTACCTTTAAGTAAGTCGGAACTGAGTTTTAATTGTGGCTGCCTACGGGTCAGCTGCAGCTTGGGCTTGTGATTGATTGGGTCCTCCAGAGCAAGCCAAAATGAACACAGGATAGTCAGCAGGAGTAAACTCGGGCCAATTAGTTCCCAGTGCTTTCGGCAATGCTATGGGAAATCCATTTTTTTATCAGTAAGACTGCAGCTTGCATCAGCAGTCTCCATTCCTCATAAGCAGATCATTGACTTATAAATTCTTCTGCTATCTTTGGGATGTTTTTATCCTCTAGCCTATTGCATGTGCTAAATTCGAAGGGACATATCACTAGCTCTAGCAGTGGCAAGGCTAATATTTTCTTTTGGAATATTGTGTTGTATGTCAGCTGAAACAGCAAATGCATTTTTACGGCGTGTTTTGCTGTCACAGAATTGCACAGAAGAAGCAGAACATGCTCCTGCTACCAGCCTGTGTTTCTCCTCCTGATTTAATGGGGTAAATGATCAAGGTTTCTAAGAATTGAAAATTGCGTTACGTATTGCTGCTCATTTAGAAAGCCATAAAGCTTAGTAAATCACGGCAATCGATTAAACATCGATCCTAAACTGTAAGGGCAGATCTTCATGTGGTGTCACTGGCGACGTGTTCCTGGGTCCTTCGATTCAAACACCGACTGCGCCGTAAGGAGCGCGAGTGGGACTCTGCTGAAAATTGTCCTTACAGACACGGGGCAAGAGTCCAGCCGGTAGCTGGAACTGGTACGGGCCAGAACTGACTGTCACGCTTCTGGCACATCATCCCGTGCAATTAATGGCATGTTTAATGTCCTGTCCCTGCCGGGAAGTTGGCCCCATTCTGCAGTTGTTTCCCAAGCAGTCGGTCGAGCGAGGGGGATGAGGTAGCACCACTTACAGTGCCCGTCTGAAGAACATAATGATCTCAGAAATGTTTCTCTGGCTTGTCTAACCCTTCTGATCTTCACACAAAGTATTTTTGTTTATTTGATACTGCAGGTATCCTTGATCTTTAAAAAAAAATGCTTGTTTGTGTTGTCTTTCTGAAATTTCAGTCAAAAAAATAAGCCAGAAAAGGGAGCAAGGGAAATGGGAATTGATGGTTAACCTTGTAAAGCATGAGGAATCTAAGGGATTTAATTGCTTCTTGGTCCAGAGAAATTTTAGAGCAAGTAATAGTGGGAAGACTGTTTTAGCACATCAGCACATCTCATACTAAATGCAGAGACCATGTATATTGCATGTACGCTGCTGTACACCAGCGTTCCTGTGCCATTATGCTCTTTTGAGTTACTCCTGCATAAATGGTTAATAGGTAGGCGACTGATGAGAAGTGTATTTAACATCTGGTCATAGAATGTGGTGCTTCAAGGATGTGCGTTTGATCTGTTTTCCAAGGAAGCTAAGACTTAGGGGCCGGAGCAATGAGATGGCTTTGGGCAAATAGCGTGTAAAAGCTGGTCAAATGATGGGAAAGATCTGATCCCTTTCCTCGCCTTCATGTTAAGTGCATAAGTTTTTATTTTCCTGACAGCTCTGCCATTTATTATCTGTGCCGTATTTTTTTTTTTTTCTGTAAAAAGGTGCTATTTCCCCATGATCAGTTATTTCATAAGGGCTGTCTTTCATCAAATACATGTACCCTGTCAAACTCAGCGGGCCTGGCCCAAGTGGGGATACAATCATACTGCTGCTAACAAGAGGGTACGCAGGAAAATGTATTCTTTTAATGAAAAGAAATGAATCCATCAACAGTTTAAGAGAAGCAAATGCACCTTCATGCGTCATCAAGGGACATCCGTATTCTAAATAGTGATAGATGGGCATTTGAAGTAAAAAGGCATTTTATCCTTATTATCAATCACTGTCAATTGGCGGTAGGTGACATTTCCTGTGAGTTTGGATTAAAGCAAGGACAAGCCAAACGAGGTTACGGTTTTCTTCTTGAGTGCGTAGCTTAGACGTGTTCGCATTCACAAATCCTTTAAACATCCTTAGTGCTCTAACGTTTTCGAGGTGTTCCGTAGTGTGAGGGTTGGCCTCAGGTTACTCAAATGGGAGTTTTAGCGCGATGAAGTGGTGGCAGTGAGCGCTGGTTGGGCTGTGCACCCAGTGGACTCTCGGCCAGAGCAGACCTGGCCTGTTTGCTCTCGGGGCGTTTGGTTCTGCAGGGAGACAGCTGTGAAGATTCACCCCTTCCCCGTTGCCTTTTATCCCTTCACACTGAATCCAGGACTGGAGAGCCCAGGGAAGGACCCTGGGAGGTAAATGCAAGTTGACTGTATGTTTTAAGTATGCGGCTGTTCTATGATTATGCTTTAATACTTTGCTTTTATCACAAATGATGGTGTGAAGCCAGTGAGTAAGATGTTAACAAGAGACTCGTCTTGTTTTCTGAATCTCTTGGGAGTGTCTCAAGTCAGGCATTTTAATTTGTGTGGTTTTCCTTCATGACACAAATAGGAGGTGTATTTTTGTCCGCTGGCCATGAGAAAAGTTTTTTCTTGGCGAGAGTTGTGCAGGAACATCGTGCATCTCGGGTCCTGCCCGAGCACCCCTTTGGGTCAGGCAGCGTGTGTGCCCATGTCGGGTCTCTAAGCACAGGTGGGTATTTTATCTCAGCGCTTTTAAAAAGTGTCTGGTTGACATTTGGCTCTGTGGATAATACATTGTTGTTTACCCAGATATCTTGGGTATATTCATGGTGAGGATGTCTCCCCCGGGGTGGCTCTGCTGCTGGATAACTGGAGGTACAGGAACCTAATTGCTGTGTTTTCTCTGGAAAAAAACCCGCCTCGGATAAGCCCCTTAACAGTGCTGGGGCTTGGAAGGGAGTAGTCCCATAATCCAGGTTCTCAGGTAGCTGGATAAAATCCGAGGTGGAGGAGCTGGTACGGGAGAGGGCAGGCGGTGTGTGGTGAGAAACCGGGCGGCCTTGGGGAGCACGATGGCTCGGTGACAAAGCCCCCCGTTGTCCCCTGTGCCGCTGCTGGGCTGCCGTGGGTCTGGGGGTCAGCGGGGCAGATAACCTGGGGGGATGTGGGTGATTGGATACTAGGAAGAACTTCTTTGCTGTGAGGGTGGCGAGTCCCTGGAAGAGGTTGCCCCGAGAAGCTGTGGCTGCCCCATCCCTGGAGGGGTTCAAGGCCAGGCTGGATGGGGCTTGGAGCAACCTGGGGTGATGGGAGGTGTCCCTGCCCAGGGCAGGGGGGTTGGAACTGGATGATCTTGAAGGTCCCTCTATGATTCTCTAACCATTCTATGATTCTATAATAACACGCCCTGTTTTCCCTGCCTCTTGCTCTCTTAGCCTTTTCATTAGGATTGAGTAATCCTTAGGTACTCCTGCTGGGCATGGTCACCGCTTTCTCTTAGCTGGATTTAAACAAATGCATAGTATGGAAAAGCTTGGAATCAGTGGAGCAGTCTGTGCGAGGGTAGCTTAGCTCTGCTTCCCCATCGTAGTGGCTCTGAAGCAGAAGCAGAGTGCTTATTTTCCACGCGCTCGGCTGCCTCCCTCCTAGGCAAACCCCCTGCATTTGAGTTGTTCCAACCCCTGCATTTGTTCAGGTTGCGCCAGGGGAGTGCCAACATGTATTTTTGTGAAATAAAATGGCTAATTAGATCACATAAACTTTCAGAATGTAAAAAATAAAACTGTAAAACAAGCAGCTGTGCACTTGAGGTTCGTCCAACCCCTTTTGCACAAGTTGCAGTTTGATCAGCACGAAGCCTCGGAGCGTGTGGCACTCGCCCTGCCTGTGCTTTGGCCGCGGTGGCCTTCTGGAGGAACAGCCGCCTTCGTAAGAATTGGGCATTGAACTTTGTTGGGGAGAAGCCCAGGTGTAGGAGATTCTCTGTAGCAACTGCTTGTAGACATCGATATGGATTCACCTCCCCATCCCTTTAAAAAGCTGTGTTGCAGTCGTGTGTCTCTAAAGGGACATACCGGGCACCAGGAGAATTCAGAGCTTATTCTCCTTAACTTGGGAAGGAAAAATGCTGCCACCTTTCTTTGTGCAACTTTCCCATCAAGAACGGATTTGCAAGGGAAAAAAAGGAACATCTTTCATTGATTGAGGAAATAAGGAGGATGTTCCTTACTGCTGTCATCTGGCACACATTAAATAGCTCTTTGCCTGACAAACAGTGAGTATTCCTCTTTATCTCTGCGTTCCCACCAAGGCTGAATAGTGCCTTGATTTCCAAAAAAGCCCGTGAGCTCCAAAGCCAAAGAGCTGAAGCCCATATGAGGGAGACTTCTCCGTGCCTTCTGTTGGCCTTGAGAGAGCTACGGGCTGTGGTCACGTTGGCCCAGAGCGTGGAGCCAGGAGGGGTCTCTCACAAAGAGGTGCCCTGGCTGGAGAGCTTATAGCCGAGCAGCCCCCGGGTTCAGCTGGCCCAGGATGAGACACTGTGGTCCTTGGCTGTCCCCAGCAGACAGCAGGAGGCTCTTTGGACAGGTTTCCCACCACAGGTGCATGGGAAGTTCTTAAAATAGTGAGGTCTCAGCAAAGTGCTGCCTGAGCCCAGCATCGCCCTTCTCTTCTGCTGCTGTTCATGTCTTTTACTGAAAAATGGTCTCTGTTCTTAGAGACGGCGTCATCAATATTTGCCTTTGTTTGTAAAACTATTAAAAACCAAACAGAAAAGGAATATTAAAACACACAAGCAGTTATTGTACTGAGAGGGGGGAAATAACTTGAATGATCCAATTATTAACTTCAGGATTCGACTTCATTTTTTTAAACAACTTAGCGTCGGAAATTATGAGTAGATGGCAGCAATAATCAGAGAGCTCTTAGATTCACAGTTGCAATCAACAAGTCACTTGTGTAGTCATCTTTATCGTTTTGAATAGTTAAAGAAAGAAAATCGTGTGTTTATAGAGATACATGTGTGATATTATATATTTGTGTTTAATGTCTGCTAGTCTCCGTGTTTCATAGAAAAAAAACCCAAACCCAAGTTTTTCTGAGCTGTTGTCTTCTTTTGAGGCTGTAGAATTTCCCCCTGTGTTTTGCAGCTGTTATTTTTTACTGTGTATTTATTTCTGTTCACTGATGCTGTGGTACTCTGAGACCTGTGTGCGTGAACTGCTCCTGAAAACACTCTGTGCTCGGAAGTCCTATTGAAATCAATATGAGAATAAAGAACAAATACTTGCCAATTTGAGCTCTGGGTGCTTACGAATCCAGCTGTACTGTGGCAGAGATTACAAAAGCTCCAACAGTTCTGCTTTTATAGTTCTACAGAAATGTGCCATACTGTGGGGATAAAATCCATACCTCAGCATAACTGTCGCAGGTAGGTAATTAATATCATCATCGTTTTACAGATGGCAAAAAAAATGGCAGCAGAGGAGCTGTAGTAGCCCCAAGGCAAAAAGGCACATTCAGAGCCGATGCTGAAATTCAGGTTGGCTTGATCTCTGCTCCTCTTTGCTGAGTTCTCTAGAGTCGATGCCGAAGCAGATGCTGTACTTAATTTTCATGTTCTCTTTCACTTGAGTGAGGAGCACAGTTGCTTCTCAGCTTTCGACCTCGTTAGTGAGAAGTGAGAGATATTTCCACCGGGCAGTTCAATCCGTTCAAAATCTGAACTGCCATTTTTCTCTTCCCTGACTTCACAAGCAACCTGTGTGTCCTTCTGCTCTTTTAAAAAAGTGTTTTGGCCCGAGGTGCATGGAAATTCAGACTCGGGGGAAGGAAATGCGGTTTGACTTGCTATCACAGATACTTTGGAGATGTGAAGTTTGCCCCAGAAATTACAATCTTTCCCCAACCTTTCATTTCAAGTAAAACAAGAGGAATGTGCAGTGTTGGTGCTGTCTCCTTGTCCTGGCTCCCCCGCTGGCACGGGTACAGCCGGGCGATGCGAGCGTCCCAGGGCTGTGCGGGCCAGGATGGATTTTACCAGGAGCATCCCTGGCAGCGCTCCCTGGGAATGGTGGCCTCGGGGCTCCTGGCGTTGGTGGCTGTTCCCTCGGCGTCTGTCCCAGCCCGGGGGAGCCTGTGGGACACATTCCATGTGCTGATAGGCTCATACTGTTGGAATAAACGCAGGGGCTGGATAGTCTGATTATAAAATAGAAGATTGTCGTCCCAGTAAGAGTGCGGTCCTTCCTTGTTCTCGATACCTGGAGGGGTGCTGCTACTAGAACAGCAGGTAAGAAAAAACTAGAGGCAACTATCAAACTTCTGTTCCAAAAATAAGGGCAAGAGACAGAAGTTGATTTCCATAGAGTTCACACTGAGACAGTCTGGAAGAGAATGTATTTCTCAGTATGTTAGGACTAATAAGAGCATTTAGTTAAGTTATACAGAAGAGCTGAGAGTGGTTCACAAAGAAGAATAAACATTAAATTACCATAATTCTTCCTTCTTTCTTTACAATAAAATGCATAAAGAAGCTCTAAGAGCCCAAGAGAAAAGGCCAAGGAAATTTTTTGCTCAAATGAGAGGAAGAGATTTTTTTTTCCAAGCAAAGATTTCAGAGAAAATAGTATTTAATATTTAGGCCTTGGAAAGCAAATGTATTGCTTTGTCATGGTCAATTCAGCGCACAAATGGTTCTCAGCTTTTACTGTGGAAATGTCTTGGTTTCGTTAGGGATTTTCTTTTTGGGGTGCACTGTTGCAGGGCCAGAGTTTAATTAGAGTTTTGTCTACTGATTGTTTCCTACAATCAGTATTCAAACATTTATTTCAGTCTTTGCCTTCGTTTCTGTCACCGACCCAGTGAGAGGGAATCTGCAGTCACCGAGCCCGTCTGCTTGTCCGGTGACACGCTTGTTCCTGTGTCCAGTTCATCTGGATCAATAAAATGGCTCTCCTGAATGCTAAAGACAGCAGGCTGGAACTTCAGGTTACGTTCAGCAGCAAAAGCGGGCAAGGGATAGAGCTTCTTGGTGGTGGGTGGGAGAGCTCCCTGTTGAGCAGTTACAGATAACAGGACAAGGGGTGGTGGCTTCAGGTTGCGCCAGGGGAAGTTCAGGTTAGATATTAGGAAATATTTCTTTCCTGAAAGGGTTGTCAGGTATTGGAATGGGCTGCCCAGGGAGGTGGTTGAGGCACCATCCCTGGAGGTATTCAAGAGAGAAGTTGACTTGGTGCTCAGGGATATGGCTTAGTGTTGGGTGGTCTGGTGTGTTGTTTATGGTTGTTGGGTTTTTTGTGTTTTTTTTTCCCATTGGTTGGACTAGATGATCTTAAAAGGTCCCTTCCAACCTAGGTGATTCTGTGATTCTGTGAGCACTTTGGTGGAGGGGACTCTTTGAAGGCAGAGTAGAGGAGTAGAGTCCACACCAACTTGTGCAACCCGGTGCTGTTCAAGAGAACAAATGGACAAATGACCCTACTTTGAAAGGTAGCCAAGGGTTCCTTTTCTCTTTCTGAATAATCACTTGGTGTGTTGGAGGAAAGAAAACGAGAGAACGGTGTGTTTTAATTCAGTGGATGTTGTGCGAGAAGAACAGGCGATAGCCTGATTCAACGTAAAGAAATACCCAGAAATATCCACGGTTTCCTTCATAAGCATCAGCCCAACCATTTGACAGGACTTTTTGTTGAGGGTGGGAGAATATATTGTATGAGTGCAGCTTAAATCAATACCAGATGCTGTCATTATTTTTGTTGTTTGTCCAGCTCTTTGCACAATGAGTATATGGGTTGGCCTCATTAGTAGTGTAGCAATAGAAATAATAAGTCATGTTAATAAAAGACTTTTAATGTAGAAGGAATGAAGAAACAACAAACTTGCAGAATGCTACATTATTCTTTGTTTTCATGATACTTTTAAATGCACAATAAGCTGAAGGTATTTAAGTCTTTTAATCATAAAGCATTGTCAAGACAACCAGGGTAATGTGTATCTTTGATGATTGCCTGTAATTGTGGAGGGGGGAGCAAATCAAGAAACACTCTCCTTCAGGAATACAGACAATGGTACTAGCAGAATAGTTAAAAATATTTGAAATTGATTTTTTTTTTCCACTGCTTAAGAGACATTAGACAGTCTTCTTCGACATTGTGCAAGCTTCAAGAGAATGAGAATAACAGGATCTCATTTAAATTCCAAATGCATCCCTGTCTGTGTAACCAGCTTGTTGTTGTACTCTGCAGAATTGTTCAATCTGGATTAATGTTGTTGACTGAATTTACAGAGCGCAGGGGGAAAAGGTTGAACTTTGCTGGGGTCTGGATGTTCCTCGTTTCTTGAAAGGAGGGCAAGAGTTGCAGATTAGTTGTGCATGGAAGAAAAAATTTTAAAAAATCGCTGACTATTTGCTAAGGGCAGAGAGAGGGCACAATCTGCTTCAAGTGATATCTCCACGTTTAGCTACTGGAAGAGCAAGTGCTTGGGAAAAACCACATGGTGCTCCGAGTTTTCTCTTCCTATTAAAAAAAATAAATCTGTCCGTGCTCAGCAGTCAGGATGGAACATTAATTAATGCAATGCCAAAATCACTAGGAACGTAACTGAAATTAATCCCTTAAATATGCTATTTTTATTCCAAGACTTCACCCTCTTGTTCCCAGCTTGGATGTGTGTGTTTTTCTGTCTCCAGTGGAAGTGGAGGGAATGTTGGCACGTGAAGACCTCCTGATAATCCTCAGTCTCTCCAGGGCACGGGAGAGCACTGAGCCCTCGGTTCCTTTCCAGATGGGCTTCAGAAAGGGCTGTTTCACATGGGCTGGTGGTGGAGCTGGAGCTGGGCGTTGGGTGTTAGTTGGGAAACTTCTTCAAACTTGGCCAGTGACAGGGCTCGCTGCGCCAGGGCAGTGCGTTACCATCAGCACGATGGACCTGGCTGATCCTCGAGTAAATAGGCTGCAAAGCGTGGGTGGGACTTTAGGAACACTAGGCATATCTGCTAATTATTTTAATTTCTTATTGCTCACTGGAGCCAGATCAATTAAGAAGAGAAGGTGATAATAATTACTGTCTGAGGTGTAGACTGTATAATTCCTTCTGGGTTGCGAGGAGGGGGGATAGTCAGTGAAACCGAAGGCACCCCGAAGGAAAAGCTTTTTTCTGCAGCGTCTAATTAGTCCGTGGAGCTCTGTCACACAGCATCCTTGGGAAGTTTCCAGAACCTGCTTGGCCAGAGCAGTTGCGAGGGGGGGAGAGGAGCAAACGGTTCGAAGCAGGTGAATGGCTGGAGCCTGGTTTCCAACCGGGCGACTCTTGGAGCTGCTTCTCCAGAGCCAAGCTCCAGCTGAGCATCAGTGGGAGCTCTGTCCCGGGGGGTCGCCGGGGGTACGGGAGGAGCTGAGCTTGCACCGCAGCTCTCCTCGGTGGAGATACTCAAAGACTTTCTCCCCAGCTGCCTGGTTTTTTTCTAGAATTTGTAGGAAAACAAAATTCTCAAGGTCTCTGTCTTTCTGGAAAATAGAGCAGAAATGGGATAAAAGCTTCTGAAGTTACCTAGAGGGGGGTGGGTAAGAGCGATAAGAAGGGATAAGAATATCTACATAGATATTCTTAAATGCCGTTTCCTTGAGAGAAGAGGCTAAAGCACCAAGTAGTCACGCCTCCAGGGAAAGACGGAATCTCCTGGTCTGGTAAATTTGCAAATGTTAGTTAGTGCTCTTGAGAACGGTTGCTGGATGACTCCACGACTGCCAACAAACGACTGCTTTGAACTTCGATCCGAATTAGATAATTTGAAAAAATGTCACAGACGCGATAGCAAGGGAGATGAGTGTAGTGCCCTGATCCCATATGACACCTGCTGTTGCTTCTTATTAATAAGTATTCCTGGGAAATCGAAAAGTAAAATGGTCAGGAGAGCGAGCGGGAGAAGCCACGAGGCAGGGAGGTTTGCACAAGCTGTGCCCTGGTGGACTCCTCCCACTGGAAAAGCCTTGCAGAAAGTGAAAAAAAATCCCCACATACAATGTTTAGCCCTCAATTCCTTTTATTTACATTTTTGGAGGGCAAGGTTCTTCCCATCTTTTCATTTCTCCATTTGCAACTGTTAGCTCCAGCTCTCATGTTTTGTGCTCCGTTGGAAGGAGCGAGAAGTAATTTGTTCTAAAGAGAAAAGCAAAGCAATGTAAATGTGTCACTCCTAGGCTGTCTCGGAGCTGATCTGCACTGTGGAAACCATAAGAACTCGAGAATTGCTTTGGGTTTTGGTGCTTCCCATGTCAAATCTGATCTTTGCTCATTCTCTCCTCAACTTCACTGTTCCCCCAACTTTTTCTGCTCCTCTGGTGGAGGCTTTGCCCGCCAGTTCCCCGGCCCCTGACAATTTGTTGCAGATGCGGGTCTGGGTACAGAAGAGCCTGGGAAAGCTCTGGGTCAGTTTGTTTCTGCACCCTTGCAAGAAGAATGGTCCCTTAGAGAACCATTCCAGCAGCCTAAGGTATCTTTTGACTTGTTGATGGACCAGTTCTCCACAGGTGCGAGGCACATCTCCGTTGGTCAGTGGCCGAGGTTGTCCCTGTTTATTTTGTGGGTGACAGCAGTTGTTCCTCAATGATCGTGGCGGTACTTCTTCCTAAGCTTTGCTGTTCAGTAACCTGTTTTTCTGCACTTTCTTCCTTCTATTTCACAGTTGCTTCCAACAAAAAACTTTCTCTGTGCTCTTTCCTGCCAAAGTGAAATTCTCTCCTGTTGCCATCTACACGTGTGGTGCCATGAAGGAAGGACAGACTTTCAGCGTCTGCACTGCCTTGGAAGGGAAGGAGACCAGGCTAATGGTCATTTAATGAGCTCTTCCCAGCAGATGCTAATATGCCCAGAAATAACGTGGCACAAACACAGTTTTAATGAATGAAGAATGTGGAACAGGTTTTATTATAATTTTCAATTTGCTGTTGAGTTGAGCAAGCCGCATGAATATCCAAAGACATTTCTCTCTATTTGTCAACAGATGAATGCCCTCTGAATTGTTAAAGGCAACATTTTGTGAGCAGAGAGATGTTAGCCCCAGGCGTCTTGGCTAAATTGCAATTTGGGTAATTGTGTTTCACCTGCCTCAATTCCCCCTGTAGCTTCTCTTGGACGCAGAGCTCTTCCCCTCCTCTGCCCTGCGCTGCTGTGCCGTCCGACGAGCCGCTATTAAACAGCTGCTGCCCATAAGTAGCTGAAACATTTTGGGATCCTCAGGGATGAATAGCACTGTATAAATATAAAATGATACCATTATCATGTTTGAAGTAAGATTTAATATAAACAAACGATTGTTTCGGTAGATGGTGCTCGGCTGAGTTACAGCAGCTCGGGGGCTCTGGGGAAGCAGCAGAGCCTCCCACGCAGCGCTGGGCGGGTGAGGCTTTTCAAAGAAGGGAGTGAAGAGAGAAAGCTCTTTCCCCCTTCCAGCCGATGATGGGAACGATGCCTCCGAGGCCCTGGAAGCGAGCGAGCCAGCTGCTGCTGCTGCTGAAAGCCCACAGACTTGGGCAGCGCCAGGATCATACAAATCCATCTCTTCCCCCTCCTCAGGAGGTGGGTCGGTAAAGGGAGAGAGCTTTTTCTGCCACCGGGGAGAGGTTCATTACTGCCTTCTCTTCTGGGATAGAAAAGTACGTCCATGAGAGTGTGTCTGGTTCACAATTTCTGCCTGCCAGGACGTTTTGCAGGTTGTGGAGCAGCTGATGGGAAGGCCCCGTCCCCTGGATGCTCTGGTGGGTCGGGTTTTGTAGCCGCTGTTGAGTTATCGCGCAGCACCCCCGCAGCAATGGCCCGGGGCTGCCTTCCAGACACCAGCTTCTCTTATTTCATGAAATACGTCTTCCCGCAAAAGTTCAAAACGTCACTGACTTTACATGAATGAGGGGAAATTGTGCAGTAATTTATGGATGGGGATTTGCTTAATGTGTACAGCCAATCTGCTGGGCAACACCCAGGCTTTGCAAACTAAACGTACTTTGGAATAAACACCCGTGTTGCTCACCACATACTTGGTTTAATACAGCAGTTGTCATTGAAAATATGCTATTTAGTGACAGAATCGTTAATATTTTGAATGGTGTTTCTAATAATTCCCCATGCCAAGCGTTAGTAAGGATGCAAATTCTATCAATAATGGCACAGGGAAAGTTATTAAGTTACTGAGCTGCACATCAAATAAATAGGTCATTTCTAGGTATTATAGGGAAAGTGAAAGTGCTAAATACAGAGTGGGGATGGAGATAGCTGTTGTGCCGTGGCACAGCCACATGGGCCTTCTGGCCGAGATGGGACCTGTTAGAGCCAACCCTTCCGCACCGCCTGCCTGTGGAACAGAAACCAGTGTGATCCCAGAGCTCCCGGCCACGACTGGGACTGGGGACTCAATACCCGAGGGATTTGAGAGCATCCCTTGCAAGAACGTAGCCTGTGCAACTTCACTAAAATATTTTTATTGAATAAATGCAGTATTTAAAAGATTACCCTCTGTGTTTTCGATGGAAACCTCTACTTCAAACAGCTCCTTTTTTGTTGCTTACAGGAACACCAGGAGAATCGCTAGATTTACCATCTCATTATCACCTTCGTGGGGATGCTTCTTTTCTATTAGTGTTTTCATGTTGCCTGACTGAAAAATGAGAAATAAGTATATAGAGACCTCTGAACAAAAGAAGCCATGAGATGGATTCTCAGCTCAAGCCTAGTATTTAACTGTGATTGTAATCAGTGGAGCTGTGTTGATTGACATCGCCAGTGAATCTGGGCAGGACTCTGGGTGGCTGCTGGGGCTTCTCATCCACTCGCTGAAAAGCTGCTGTTTCTGGATGTCTGTGATTTTTAGCATTAAGTGCTCTGCAAGGTGCTGATGTGTCATCTTCTGAATCACTAAGAAACCTCTCTAATAATACTGAGTGATCTCATCATCTATCAGAAGTAAGTTCACAGCAAAACATGACAGGTTTGGTGTCACAAAGCACACCTCTCCTAATGAAGCTCCTGCCATGCAGTCCGTGCCCCATTTACCATTTATCAGAGGGGAGGGCTCCCGTTCCTTGGTGTCAGGCTCCAAATGAGGTGACTGAGGCAGAAGCCTGTTCTCCCCAGGGGTCCCGGCGTAGGCAGTGCGGAGAGAGATGCTCTTTCTGTGGATGATTCACCCACCTCCAGGTGAGCCTGTCCCTCCGCTCTGCAGAGGAGCACAGATGTCTCCAGCACATGGAGACGCTCCTGGAGAGCAGGACAGCGTTTCTGTCTGCGCCTTCTTGCTTGTCTCGATCCCCAGCGTGGCTTCTGCTGGTGCTGAGGCTTTTAAGAACCCTGAATGCTTTATATACCAGCGTTTCATTGTGGTTTGTCACTGGGAGGTCACAGTCTCGTTCGTCTAATTATTTTCTACTGATAATTACTACTAGTACTTTATGCTTACTGTTTCATGCTGCCACGTAGGGATGGAGTCCTACGGCGCGGAGCTGCTGAGCACAACGCAAGCCATAATAAGAAAATGGTGCCTACATGAAAAATTTACAAATGTAGCACAAGGAATGATCCATCACTGTAATAGGCAGGAGGAGTAGGTGACCTTATGGTGATAATTAAATACGATGGGCAGGATGCAGCCTCCGGCTCCCGATCCTGAAGGAGGTTTACACCCGTACGAAGCTGGGCGGGCAGCAGTTACCATTGCAGCCAAACTGGGAGTGTGGTTGTCATCTTAAAGTCTCAAGGAAGTGCAAAACTCGTCTGTGAAAATGAAAGAGACAGGTTGTTTAGGGTTCAGCGTTAAGAATTAGCTAATTTATTTTTGGTCAGTCAGTAGTTAAAGAAGGGTATATATCAGATGTATCTGCAGGGGAAGGCTCAAAGCGTTCCTCTGCGTGTGGAAAAATGGAACTTGGTAAATGTAGCGAATTAGAAAATGCAAAGGTGAAATTGGAGAGATGTCTCCAAAAACATAATAAAAAAATAGAGACTGCTTATTAGCCTGTTTGTCATAGATTTACATGAAATGTACGTCTGGCTGCGGTTCACCCCCGTACCCAAACACATGGAATTCCTGCCTCAGAAGTAGGGTTTATTTGTAAAGCAGGAACAGGTTGGTGGGGCGTTCCTTAATCTTGCTTTGGAAGTGCTGGTGGTAAATTTACTAAGTGTCTTGAATTGAATCAACGTTTTATAGGAGTTACAACTGTCATTTTTATAGCAAATAAAGAACTAGGAGAATGAGGGTGAAAATACCAGTTAATTAGTTGTTGAAATCACCAGAAATGTTTTGCCGACTCAAGGCAGTGCAGTGATTTACGAAAGCTTGCAGCTGTAAATATTTTGATGTCTATATGTTTGTGTGCGTGTAGCTGTAGATACGCTCTTCATTCAAATAACGCCTTCTCCTCCTCTTGCCGTCAGTTGCAAACATCCTAAAATACATCCAGGATTTGTCCTCACGCAAGGTCAGTGCCGTGACTTACCCGAGATGGGGATGCAGTTCTCCCCCGTCGCTCGGCTCCGTTGGCAGAACCTCGCCGGTCCCCCCAGCTTTATTTTCCTCTGGCGTTGTGGAGGCTGGGGAGGGGCTGTTCACAAAGGCTGCTGCGACAGGACAAGGGGCAATGGACTGAAGTTGGAGAAGGGTAGATTTAAGTTGAATATTAGAAAAAATGTCTTTACACTGAGGGTGGTTGAGCACTGGAACAGGTTGCCCAGGGAAGTGGTTGAGGCCCCTTCCTTGGAGATATTCAGGGTGAAGCTTGATGAAGCCCTGGGCAACCTGGGCTAGTTGGGGGTGTCCCTGCGACTGCGGGGAGGGGGGACTAGATGACCTTTGGAGGTCCCTTCCAGCCTGGATGATTCTATGATTCTCTGTGCTCTGATGCGCCCCGTGCTGCGGGCGATGCCAGGCGTGTGGCAGTCACCCAGTCTGTCATCTTCAGTGTGATAGGAGGAAAACGGAGGGAGAAACAGGAAAGCTTTTCAAACAGGGGGGAGAAAAAAAGCATCCACTGACTCATTGCCTTCTCGGGGTGTGAGCGGGACCTTCCTGAGAGTTTCTGTGGAGTTCAGGAAATCCAGCGCTGCCTTTAATCTAGCAGTTGGATTAGAGCTAGCAAGGCAAGCCTTTTCACTCCACTTCCCTGCAAACAGGACTTTTCGTGGCCTTTCACTACCGTCTTCCTTTCAGCAGTGTCTTTCCATTACCTGCTATCAGAGCGGGCTGTTTTAAAGAGCTGGAAACTTCATCCTCAAGTTAAAAGGGAATTTCAGATGATTTTACTCGTGTTAAAATTCGGCAGAGTTTCATGGGCCGGGATAACAAAGGGAATCGATCTGGGTAGTCAATAGGTCGTCTGCCCATTTCTCCCCGTTCGACGACAAAGCGCTCCTGGTTGAGCATCAGCGTAACGCCGTGCTCCCGCGCGATGGAGAATATTCAGCAAACAGGTTGAGGCAGAGACGCCGTACTGATGGGTCGCTGTGCCAGAGTTCCCCTTTCGGTGCTCCTCGGAGCTTTTTGCTCTAATATCACCTTTCAACAAAGAGATCCCCGTTGGTTTTTGTCTCCCCACAAGGCTATCGTGGACCTCCAGCTCGCCACTAATGAGACTGCAGGTTCTCTCACGGGGCCCAGCCTACCTTGACCCTTCTGGCTGGAGTAATTCCTCACACCGGCTCTTTCCCAAACCCCATTTGCTTTGGGTTGTCCCCGTTAGCTCCGAACGGTGGTGTTCATTGTTTGATCCAGCAGCGTCAGGGCGAGCGTTTCAAGTGGAGAAAGTGTTGGCGAATATCGCGTGTAGCTGCCTAAAGGTGCTCAAAAATGGTTGTTTCCCTTCTGGCTGCTGGGGTTTTGCGCGGCAAAAGAGGTTAAGAAACGTTCCTGAGTTGATATTGGGAAATGGTGTGAAACGGGGAACGTTGGGAGGAACCCACTGCGAGGTGGGGGGTAGAAAACGTTCCTGTGAGACTCTGCTCAACAACAATAGCCTGTTGTCCTGGGTGGAGAGGCCCAGGACTAACTTTCCTTCTAACGCTGGGAAAATTGCACTTTTGGAGGATTTCAGTGTCTGAACTCCTAAAAATATTTACTTTCTGGCCAGCCAGGCTCTGGGAGATTCAAGGTCTCGGTGTTTTCGAGCCTTGACAGGCGCAGGGATGAGGAGGAGCAAGGCTGACCCAAGCTGGCCAACAGGTTTATTTTATCCCATGAACGTCACAGTCAATATAAATTAGAAAAGTTTGCTGCGTAGGGGGCTCTCCCTGGATGGTGGGGATTCAGACAACTCCTTGCCCCGGTGCCGGACCCCTGAGCCCTCCCCTTCTTCCCGAAGCCCTTGCGCTGGCAGTGCCCGACACCGGCTGTGCCTGCGGGGAGGGCACAGCTCCTGCTGGTGGAGTTGGCCAAGTGGACTTCTTGTGAATCTCCTATCGGTGTCGGGATTAATACTGGTTCTTTGGTATTATTGTTAGTTATTTAATCTTATTCTAGTAAATCTATTTACATTTCAGCCCTCGTGTATCTTTGCATCCCCCAGTTCCCCTTTCCTGAGTGGGGAGGGGTCATCGGGTGACAGAATAATTGTCTATACGACAATAAATTGTTATGGGTTTTCTCCAGCCATAACACCTGTTTTCTGTGATTCTGTCATTAACGAGGAATAGAACACGGGAGACGTGTATTCCCATTTGTCATGGCTAGACGCCTTGGTTAAAGGTTAGAAATAGGCATGCAGTAACGGTCTGCGTAATTAATGATGCTACCTATGGCTGTGAGCATCAGTTGAAGAGGAGAAGTAAACGATGGGTAACACTTGGAGGAGGGAATCGGGGTCCGTGCTCCGTGGGGTGGTTTGTGTGGAGAAGGGCTGGGCGTTGGGGGGTTGGCACCTGCCCTTGGGGACGTGGGGTGGAGGTCCCTGCTCCCTGGTCCGGGCCGTTGGCCCCTCTTACCCGCTTCATTAATTTGTCAGCTCAAAGGACCGCTGGGGTATGGCAGTTGGCCAAATTACCACTAACGTGTGGGATTACTTTGAAACCGGTGGGAACACTGAAGTTCATTTTCAGCAGGAGAAGCAGTGTTGTCGTTGCAGGGTTAAATATAGCAGCCGTGCGGTCCTTTCATATTTTTTATTTATTGACTCGTTCTTAAGAAGCCCAGCTTAAATTTTAAATGTTAACGGTCATTTTAGAGCTATTAAGTCACCAAGTAGTTAATGGTTTAAAGACTTTTAAAAGCTGTTCAAAGGTTTTTAGACTAAATATTACAGCATATCAGTTACCACATTGCCTTGCTTTAAAAACGCAGCGTTTCCAATGCCCGTTTGACATGCTTGGGGCTACTCCAAGTCTTGATGCTTAGAAGGAACCAACGGCAATATTAGGCTTTAATATTTTATGATGAGAGTCAAGCTGTTTACGAGGGATGTAGGAAAAGTGGATTATATTTTGTCACAGTGCAGGTTTTCACTCAAGGTTAGGTACAGGACTAATGGGACAGGTGTAGCTCCTCCTCAACACAAGAAATATGAGAAGACCATCCAAAATTAAAGAATCTATTGCCCACGTTGAATGGAATGCATTGAAGTATTCCGAGGGGAAAAGGTAGATTTTCAGGTCTGATGCAGCAAGATGCTGCTTTCTGTCCTGCTCCACTTGTCCCTGTTTCTGTGCGTAGATCTGGGGTGGGGCAGGGGCTCCTCCTTGGCACTGGACTGAATCCATGCAGCAGAGAGAAGCTCTTTGATGGCTGGAAGATCCTTGGGACTGGTGAGTTGGGTGTCCCAGCCGCTTTGCGCAGGTTGAGGTGGCAAAATGACTGCAACTTGACCAGAGAGTGGTTATTGCAGGGGCTGGAATAGCCCAGTGAGGATGTGATTTGTCCAGGATTACTGGATTTAGAATGCTAGATGCCCAGTTCAAACTGGATCCCAGAAAGGTCAACTCAGATTGTCGAGTGTGTGTTTTCTTCAGACTGCCCTCCATCCTTACATTCATTTCTCCCCAAGCAAATTAATCCTTTTAAAAGTTATCTATGTCTACTAATTATGCATAGTTCTCTTTTTACCTTACTATTTCAGATAATTTGCTTTTCCTGTAATAGTTTCTTAGGCACAGGCAATTTTTTAGTTGGATGTTAATATCCTTGTGAAATAGAAGAATGGTGGCTGGGATTTCTTTCCCCTTTCAACCAAATAAAAGGTGACCATTGAAAACTGAACAGCCTCGGTGACTGGAGAACTGTTATTATACAAGGGATGAATTACAGCAAAAGGACTGTAAAATGCAGTAGGATTTCAGATTTGATAATAAAGATTCAGCTGGGATCTCCTGATGTTATAGAGGTGTTAAATGACTTTCTTTCTGTGTCTTTCTGGTATTTCAGATTTCATAGTAGCATCGCTGTCGAGGTCTGTTTGACATTCTATAACACTTTCTCAAACAACAGCCTGTCTCTTCTTCTGACAGAGAGCATGCTTTGAATAAAAGTTCATTAGTCTATTGAAACATCTCAGTTAATTGCTAAGCTAGTACCCGGAATTGTCAAGTTCATATTTCCATCTGTGCCACGAGCGTAGCAATAAAGAATTTTTTTGGACAGGTTAATTTGCCTAAAATACCATGTAGTCAATCAGAGTAACAAAGTTGTTGATGGGAGCATCTGTCAAACTGGAGCTTTCATCAGAGCTGTCCCTCTTTGCGAGACGAACATCTCTGGCTTCCACGAGTTGGCAGAAATACAGCAAACAATAACAGCAGCTGCACTAGAATAATGTTATTCCGATGCTAAACACCAAACAGCTGGGTGTTGCATTGGTAAGAATGGTTTATAGTTCAGCTTCTTGGGAAAATAAAATTCAGTCATTCAGATATAGCATTGTTTTAATATTTAATTTGGATTGTTTATATTATTTGCATTTTGTTAATCTTACATTTCATATAATTTGCTTGAAAATGGCACTTTCTTTGAAATTGTGTATCTACATGGGCGTGCATAAAGATTCCTAATATGTGGTGCTTTTCTTTAAAAAACAAACCAAATCCAAATTAAATGTCTGCATTAACAGCAAATTAGATGTATAAACTGAAATCATTTAAATGAGTCGGGGACTTGCATTGAGGTATCCGAGGCGTGCGTTACAGGGCCCTCTGCGTGCCATTAATTTTCAGACAATCAGAAAGATCATTTAACAATTAGGTTCCAATCTTCTACTGCATTTCTCCCGTCATGGGTAGAGCATCCAGTGACTACATCCAGTCCTTGTTATATGAAACGCATCAATGGTAACGGGGAGGAAAATACAATCACTTCATTTTCCTACAAATAACATTTTTCATGCTCCAGGAAACGAGCTCCAAACTTGAACGATTCCAGCTGAATCAGTGGATTAGCCTTGGCTTACTGTAGTGTGAAAGAGGGTAAAATGTGACCAGTAACGTCCAGAGCCACAGAAGTTAAAAAGGGATGAGATGGGATGGGCATTATGGTACCCAAAAGTAGGATTTCACCTGGACCTTTTCAGTAGTTCTAAGAAAAACCTCCTTAAAATGTTTCCTCAAAACTGTCTCTCTTGCTGCTGCCTGTAAATACGGGTGTACCTGTGCGAGCCCCCAGCTGCCGGGGAGGGGGTTGTGTATTGGAGCAATCCTTTGTGGGCACACCTGCGTTCTGGTACAGAATTTAGCATCTCTGAAAACTGAATTGGGCCTGTAAAGTTGTAAAATCCCTAAATTAAGTACTGATGACTTGACGTCCTGTGTGATGCGCCGCCACCGTATGGACAGTGACAGTTTTTAGTGGAACTGGAACTTCTCTGGCTTTTGGTAGGGGACACTGGGGCACGCAGGGAAGACTTTGTTGTGCCGTACCAGATAAGAATAATAAGACTTTCCGTAAGTTCATGTAACTTTTGAGGAAGCTTTCATGAGTAAAAATCTTAATATTTTTTGGTGGGTTTTTTTTTATTATCATTGTTGGGGTTTTTTGGTTGGTTGTGGTTTTTTTTGTTATTGTTGAAAAGCTACATCCAGTTTACTGTGTGGAAGAGAGTGGCTCCGGATTCTTTTCTTGTTTAGATTATTTGAACATTTTGTTTTAAATGAAGGATGAATTGCAGAAGGTTGTGAAATTTTGTGTGTGGCTTGTGTAAATGGAGTTCAGTTACCATTACGCGTTGTATTTAAAAGTAGGATATTTGACCAGCTGTTAATGGCCAACTTTGGAAGAGAGGTCTTGATCCCGTGTTAACTTTACATTCCTGGAGGACGCTTTCTCATGAAACCACCATAATGTGTTGCTAATGATTGCTTTATCGAGTCCATCGGCTCCCTGGGAACCATTAAGCCAGAAGAACCATCTGCTGCTGTTAGTCCACGCGTGCTGCTCCTGCGGTTTGACCTGCGGGTGACGTGCGGGGACTTTGGCCACTGTCCCCAAAGGACGTGTCAGAACGCGGGGGTGTGGGCAGGTCTGGGCTCCCACCCGTTTGCCCTCGTAAACCTTCAGCCACGACTGTTGAAGCGAAGCTGAAGATCATCCCGTCGGACCCCTTCAGAATTTGCGAGGAGTCCAGAACCAGCCATTTAGGGAGGTTTAGTGGGGTTACTGAGCCTGTGGTCGGAGCCAGGAAGGAGAGAAAGCCTAAGAGAAAACAACTCCCCAAACAAGAGATCTATTAGAAATTGCTGGAGAACCCTCTTTGAACCAGCCCTGCTGTCTTCATTAGCTCCTTTTAGCAGATGGACTGCAGCGTGGAGCCTGGACTCGCGGAGCCCTGGCTGGCTCCCGGGACAGGCGGAGGTTAACGCAGTCCACGGCCCCGAGGGACCGGCAGGGCACCGGTGGCTTTCTAGAGATCACAAGCTGCAGGATTGTACCCGGTGACTCTGTTGCTCCTGTAGCTTCTTTGCAGTTAAAATGCTCTTCCCAGACGGGCAGCTAGTCATGATTTGAAAGCAGCAAGATGTGGAACATGGCCCTCCTTTTGACCCTTTGTTCCATCTCGTAAGTGCCTTTGCTGTAAGGAAAGTTGCACCCTACAGCTTATTTTCTGCCTGCAGTCTGTGGCCATTAATTCTTGCTATTCCTTTGTTGGGTGGAGTTCCTTTGTATCTGTATTTTTGCCTTTTGGTTGTACAGAAACCTTGAAACGTGATTGCTGCAAGTCCAAAGATCTCGCAGATACATGCCAAAAAGCTCTCCTGCTTTTTATTCTGCGTAGCAGTTGGTCTAATAAAACACGTCGCCTCTTCCTATAAACGGTGATAACCTCGCCTAAAAACCGTCAGGGCTATGACAGCGCACCACCGTGCTGAATTCTTGTGTAGCCTCTTAGATCTGCACCAACATTTTGGGTACGCCTGTGTTCTTGCCTCGCTCCTGCCTGTGAGCTCCTGCGCTTTGTGGCTCCACAGATTATGCCATATAAGAATGACAGTTTTATTTGCTTTTATTGTCCACTGTGGAAGCATTGCAGGTTTGATTCTAAATTAATCTTTATTGTGTTTTTACATTTCTTCTTATTCCTTGACATAACCTGCTATCTCTCAGACTTAGCTTTGCGGGCTACAATCAATTTATTATTCATAAATTCTCTGTTTTGACAGCAGTAGACTGGATTCAATTACTGCCAAAAGGCCCAGCCGTACCAGGCTGGGGTGGCAGAAAATGAATTGTTCAGTGACGCGATCTGTCTTCGTGAACATTAAGTGATGCTTTGATAATTATATAGACATACGTATGCAGAAAAAAGAGGGGAAAAAAGGAAAGCTTTGGGAACATTTTTAGTTACCACTTGTGGAAAGCAGCAGAGAAGAGTGGAGGAGCATAAACTGACAGATTGGTATTAGGGGAGGCGTCGGGCAGAGTCGGCTCCGGCTGCTGGTACGGCTGCGCTGCACCGGCCGCGGCAGGGGGACCCCGGCAGAGGACCGAAGACTGCAGCAGTCCATGGAGCAGCAGACAAAATTAACCCCATCATTTAGTTTTATCTGTTACGTTTTTAAGTGAGCTGGAAGATGAAAATGTTTATAATAAGCCCTGGGAGAGGGACTGTGCCAGAGGATCCCAGGATCCTCGTCCTTCCAAATGACAGGACTGGACCTCTGCGGTTGTTGTAGGGGAGGAAAAGGAAAAGAGGGAAGCCCAACCCCAGTTTTCTCTCCGTCTGACAGGTGAGAGGGTTGAGTGGAGGAGTTCTGAAGGCTGCACAGGGGGTCTGGCAGAAGACGGCAGGTTTTGCTGACAGCATCAGATGGGCACGCACCCATCCTGCACACCCCGACAGGGACCAAGCGCTGGCTCCCTTCCTCAGACCGCATTCCTCTTCCAGGAGAGAAACACTTTCTAATTGAAAAAAAAATTGTGACACTGTGGATTTAAAAAAAAAAAAAAAAAAAAAGCTGTTTTGCCCTAAGGTCTTCATTGTGTCTTTTCATGAGAATTAATTCTTGTTGTTATTGCTTTCCCTAATTGGAGTTGCCTGTGGGATTAAAACTGGTCAAGGAGGAGGACAGAAGAAATCTCCATGCTCATCTGTCACGTGGTCAGGCTTTTTTCTAGAGCAGTAGGGGAGAAATTTGGCACGTGCTGTCTTTTTTCCACGTGCAAACGCAGTGGTTCAGATGCTGCAGTCTGCCCCGTGGCGGTAACGAAGGATGGAGGGATTCGAGTCCCCATTCCCAGCAGCTCAGCAGAGATGGGGGAGTCGTGGGAGAACCTTTCTGCACATGATAGGTTCCAGCGTGGGAGAAGCTCTCTGGGAAGTGCCGTAGCTTCTGAACGTCTGAAAGCGTGGCACTCCAGGGAATAGGAGCTCCAGGGACTGAATTCTTCTGAAGGTCAAGTCCTACGTCTTTCAGATGACAGTTTCATATAGCACCTTGAGGAGGAAAACTGACTTTTCATTCCCGAGTCAGCTGATTCACCTCAGCAGCTTGGAGGGCTTGGGAACTGACCATAATTATACTCAGCTCTTCTAATAGTGTTTCTCACTGAAGCGATGAGGCATTTCAGGAAGTCAGTATCGTGGCAGTTATTTTACACTCAGAGAAACTGAGGCAGAAAGGTGTGGGCAAGGTCATTCTGTAACCCACTGGTAGAGCTGCGGATGCACCTCGGCCTCAGTGAGCTCTTTTAACTGTTCACTCCTTGTAATTGAGAGATTCATTTGTTTTTAGAGCACTTTATATTTTATGGATGCTGGCAAAACCCAAACAAGAGAGTCCAATCACAGCTCCCCTGTTCTGTACTCTCACTCGCGTGCATTTCTTTTAATTTCTGTTTCACTATTTTGTTTTGCCTTCAGCAAGGATTAAGGGAAACGTTCAAAACATGGGGAAAATGTGAAGGGTAAAAATTGAGACCCGTTGCACAAGAAGAGGCAATCTAATGCGGGAACTGGAGAAAAAAATGCAGAGGCTGAAGATAATAAATGCACGAATATTGTCAGGAAAGGAGTCCAAAGGAGGGTCGGTCTGTTTTGAACGCCCGTTCTCAGCACAGTTGCAGACTCTTGCAGTGGGACACCGCGGTGCCTCTGTGAGCTTGGCCACGGTGCTCCGTCCCGCAGCCACCTCAGTCTCCTGGAGCAGGTATAGTAGCGGATTTCACACCCTCACCCATGCTTCTGTATTTCCTCACGGTTGCTCATGTGGATGTGCACAATCAAGCCAACTTCATCTGTAGTTTCTCCGTGGTTTTTTAATGAAAACAGTCAGTTTTGCTGTTTTTTTTCCCCTGCATCTTCCTCGCTGCGTGCTCTTAACCCCTCTCTGGGACTTTCCTCTGCCCCCGCCGTTGATGGTGCTGTGGCTGCTTGCAGCCTGCCTGGGGTGTCTTGCCAGGGGCACGGAGCTGTGTAGCCCAAGTACAGGCTTCTAGGGTGACCAGGTGTTTTGTGAGTAACTTTTCAGTTGGGCTTTTATGGCTAACTTGGAATAGTTATGGGTTTTTCTGATACCTTCTGTTACCTGCGCTCCAGCTTGCCAAATTATGAAATGACTGATCAGTTGTTTTTATTCGGTAATGTATTCTGCCCATTAAAATATTATTCGGGGTGTGTGTGTGTGTGTGAAAATAAAGCTATTCAATTAATATCAATTGCCAGCTCTTCTTAGAAATCACGTAATAAAATTCTGCTGTAAATATCTTACCTAGGGGCAAAAAGCAGATGTTTTTCCTGCAAATGTTTCTTATAATAGAAGAGGAAATGGTGGAAAGGGGTGAAGGAGAAAAGCAGAAACAAATCACCCTGCTGTATATTTCCTATATTAACCACCATTCTGCGAGACAGCAGTGGGTGTTTAAAAACCCATCATTTCTCCTTGTTACTGATTAATGTTAGTCTCTACTACAGCAGGAGTTGCATTAATTGCCACTCTTCTTCCTTTTCCCCCATTGTTATGGTGGCTTGACTCCAATATAAATAGGATGTTTCAGCATTTCTGCTTTTAGTTACCTGGTCTAATAGATATTTCAAATTCTCCACGCGTAGTTTGGCATTTCTCTACATCCCTTCCTTTTAAACTGATTATCCTCCACTTCAAACAATGAATTCTCCAACTAATAAAACGATTCCTGGAGAAGCTAAAATAGAATGTAAGTGGAATTGAAAAGTTGGCCCAAGTATCAGAGAATACATAATTCCTTGAGTCACGCCATCACGGGCAGAACTGCAGAAAAGGAAGGGCCAGAGCTTCCGTGGGGGCTGAGGGCAGTGCCTGTGTCTGCCTGCGTGGCTGGAGGGAACGGCACGCACAGTGGACCAAATTGGGCTGAAATATGCTAGAGGATCTCACTGAGACAGGGGCAATACATCTTTTCTTTTTCCCCAGTAAATGCTCTGGAAGGGTCTGAGCAGACTAGCTTTTGCTCCTTTTCCTTGCTTTTATTCCCTTCTTGCTTTCTCTCCCTATCCATCAGAATCAAGTCTTGCAGTGGAAAGGAGAAAAATCTAAATACCCTCTTTCTGATTTTGTTTAAAAGAATAATTAAGTAAAAGCCGTGGTTCATTAATTAACTATGTCTTAAATAGTGGATATACATAAACTACCTTTCAATGCGTGGGAGAAGCCGATCTGCACTGAGCTCCAGGTGGCTCTGGCCGGACTCTTGCTCCTGGAGGGAGGTTAAAAGCACCACGGAGGCTGGAGGGTGCTGCCGTGAGGGTGGGTGCAGCCACCTCTGGGGACTGAGTAGCAGGAATGTCAGAAGGTATGACTTTGGCAGTCGGTGACCTGCTTCATCACTCTCTAGAGGCCTCTGCTCAACACAGCCCATCACAGAAGGAAAAGAATAACAGCTGAAGAGAGGCTGCCTTGCTCTAGGAGGGAATCAGGCATCAGAGGGAGCATCCAGAGAAGGAGAATAGCGTGGAATTAGGGAGCAGTGAGCGCCGGAGGGCTGCAGACAAGCTCTGGATGCTGAGTGATGATGACTGCTGACCTCTCTGTACCGTGACTCACCAGGTACCTCTGCAACCATTGATGGCTTTTTATTTTTGGAGTGGCTTTCGTGCTTGGGCATTGCAGACAGAGAACATGTCATCTTCCTTGCATTGAAACAATCCATCCCCTCCTGAGACTGGGAAGAAAACAACCCAAAGCTCAGTTCTGTAAGGGTTGGATGTTCTGGGAGGTCTTCACGTAGCCACTAGATCTGTCTTTAGTATCCCAGCAGGAGAACCACTTTTGCAAGCTCAACTTTTCCCTCTCCCGTTCCTCAGCTGACAGAAATGCTGCTTTCCCTACTGCAGCTGCCATTTCCTTTTGTATATTCAGTTGTAATCCAAATTTCACGCTCTCTTCGGTCATCTACTTTACTACCTACCAAAGCAGTTTCTCAGACTTTTCTGATAAGGAAATCATCATCAGTGTAAAGTTGATTGCAGCATCTGCGCCCCCCCCCTTCCCCCTCCCCATCCGTGACACCCTCACGTCTGGCTCCACTGATAGGGAGTCAGGAAGAGAAGAAGCCAGCAAGAATGGATATTGCTGTCAGAAAAAAATAAGTACATGCAGCACATACCCAAGTGAAAATACTGCAGTCTCTGAGGTTTGGGAAGCGTTGATGGAGTTCATCAAAACCGATGAATTAAAAATGCTAGATCAACAGTGATTTATGATCTGTCTACCTGACCCCTAGCTGGTGCAATCAATACTTTTATGATCCAGACTGTAAAGTGTCTAAATTGTGTAATGTGCATTTTGTGACATCCTACTCTAGCAGTAGCAAAGGCAATTACTCGACAGGCTATTGATAATAACCACTGGCTACATCAACTCACGTGGTAATTTAATGTCTTATGTCTCATTGAATTAATTGATCACCTTCATTGGCTGTATATATAATTTGCTGTGTTGGGGGTTTTTTCCCTTCTCTTCTAGTGAATACTTTCTGTCTTTCCAGTGTGCTGTAGTAAAAGAAAAAGAATGCGTTAATTGAAGTCTTCGGGTCTTGAAAGGCAAGGAATGGGATATTATTATTTCATAATGTGATGCTAAATTCACTAAAATAATAATGCTATTTGTGTCTCGCCCATGGAGCCGTTCCAGGTGCTCTGTACCTTACCTCTGCTGCAAGTTGAGAACCTGCAAAATACCCACACGGCAAAGCTGTCTGTCGCCTTTTTCTCCAGGGGGTGGTTGGTGGGGCTTTGCCAGCTGAAGGGGCGGTGGAGCATGTGCATCGGGCTAATTGCTAATTGCCAATTGCCCTCCCTGAACTTGGGGGGAGACTGCTGCCTGCCTGCTGTTGGTAAGGAGCGGTTCTTGCCAATTGTTGTTTGCTAATTCTGCTTCGTTCTCTTCATCCCTCTACATCCACCCCCACCCTGCCAAGCCCCTCTAACACCACCCTGCCAGGCTTTTTTAATAGATTTTTTTTTTGAGAAAATGCTGTTTCCAAAATATATCTTTTTAATTGTTTTCAAACGACCCAAACCTGATTCTGGGGACTTTTCATCTTCAAAGCAGTTTATAGCACTAGCTGATAAATATAATGTTACAGTTAATATATCAAAGCATAAACGTGGTCTGAAACAGAATTGGTAGGTCGTCCATCTGCGTCACATGAAAGGAGCCGTTTCCCTGGTTTGGTCTCCTATTTACCTCTTTACCAAACTAAAGGAAATAACTTTGTAGTGCATCTTCAAAGGGATGTTCGATTGCTGTCTCCTTTCTCCTTTCCTTTTTGTAGGGATTTGGAGTAGTTCTTAAAGCATCAGAATCCTGTTGTGGTTGGGAAAGGTTTCACATTCAAACCATCCTCTTTACAGTGTCTCAGCTGTCAGGTCAGCTGTTTCACCAAAGCTAATGTCAGTCTGTTTGGAAACAAATGCCTTTCTGGAAAAAATGGAGGATACTTTATTGGGTTAACCAGATTAGGTGCAGGGGCTGGTTGAAGAGGTCTCTATTTTTCAATTTCACATACACTCGGTTCTGTCCCTTTCAACATTTGCTGATCGTTGTTAAAAGAACATTAGATTATGTGTGAAAATTAGGGAATGGCAAGGTCACAAAGTAATCAGAGGGAGCAGAGCATCCCAAAGACCAGCATTCCTCATTCGTGGTTTTGCAGCCCATTAGATGTGTGGCTCTAATCAGTCACATGAGAAAACTCTAAAGGCACCTGGTGATTAAAGGCACCTTTTCAAAGGTAGCCTCTAAAAAAACGTGCACAGCAATTAGCTGAGTAAATTAGCTTGCTTCCTGAAACATATTAATTCTTTCTGAATTATTTAAACTGGCTTCCTTTTAGTTTATAAAGTTAAAGATTTATTGGTGATCTTATGCTCTGTGACCTCAGACTCTGAATTAAGGATAAAATTCAAGACACAAAGACGGTGATAAAACGTGAACAACTGCCAGGTGTGGCTGTGGCCAGTTTTTACGGCTGGAGGTAACGTGGTGTTCCCCCGGCTCTGGCAGCCCCAAGGGGGTTGCAGTGACCCACACCCAGGTCGCTCTTCAAATCTGGAATCCGATAGTCTTGAAATGCAAAAAGGAGTTCTGAAAGAAAAATACTGGCCACCGTCTTCAATTACTGTCCTGAAGAAAGACTCCAAGTTTCAGCCACCGTAGTCTTTCATTAAACTATTTTAGTGTTAAGGATGGTTATAAAAAATTCCATAATCCATCTTGAAGCCTTTAGTTTGAAGAATAAAAATAAGAGAATAAACAAGGAGGTTCAGTTATAAGCACAGAGCAGAGAGGAGAAGCGAGAGCTTGTGAACAGATCCCTGGGAAGCAGATGGAGCTTGTGCTGTTTCTCTTTCTTCTAAAACCTCAGTTCTCAGCAGATCATCTTATGGTCTGTTAACTCCTGAAAATTTGAAGGGCAGATGCTTCTCGGCCCCGCAGAAAAGTCGGCGCTGGTGGTGCAGGCATTGCCGTTACAACAGATACTGCCTTATCGCCAGCCAAGTAGTCTGTATTTCTTAGGATCGCGTTTTTGCTCTGCTAAGGGAGCAAAGCGAAACGGATTTGGTAGCCAGGTATGGTGTCTCGGACTCATTTGTGTTCCTGCTGTTGCCTTACACGCATTTCTCTTCTATCTGATGAAAAGTCTTGTACTCATTTTTATTTCCTTATTATGCCAAGAATTAAACTTTGAGAACGGCGGCTGGTTGCATTCACTAGGAATTGAATTCTTTAACTATAAAATTATGTTCTACTTATTCATGAAAATGGATCAATTAAAGTCAAGGGGACTACTCACATGAGTAAATGCTAATTAACAAAACCGATGCTCTAATGAAGAGGACATGATAACATTGCAGATAGATCCTGAATATTAAACATACTTTGCTCGGCGGCAGCAGAAGTGTTTACTCTATAGTATATAAGCAGTTTATTAAATTTCTGGTTGTAAATAAATGCTTTGGGTTGGCTTTCTAATTGGTAAATGTTCAGTTCAACTCAAGTGCTGTCTTGAGAAGTTGGGATGCCTGCATCCGAGGAGCGCTCTTGAGTCAGCGCCGATGCATGGGCTGTGATGCCACCCAGCCAAACCACCCAGGCAGGGGGCTTTGCTGCAGCAAGAGTTCAAGGTATTTCTTGCCCAGCTGGAAAAAGGAAAAAAAAATAAATATCTCTTTTCTTTCCCTCTGAAAAAATAAAATTAAAAAAAGCTGAAAAAGCCTAATAATCTAAAGAAGGGACATCCATTACCACATGTAAGTCAGTGGGAGATGGTCTTCAGAACAGCCTGGTAGCTGGATTTTCACATTAATTTATTTTCCTATTCATGGAAATTTTACTTTCATCACCAAGTGAACTTGGTACTACTTAATTAAATATGAACTATTGATTAATGTATGAAGAACAGTGAAAGCTGTGGCTACAGGACTGATCTATTTTCAGAGACTTTTCTGTATTCGAACTAATATCTTAATATTTCATAGCTCAGGTCTGAATCAGCAGAAATAAACAACCAGTTTAAGGGAGGTGAGGGGTGGGCCTGGCAACAGTTTTGCAGCAGAGCTGTGTAGAAATTGGAAAACAAATGGGAATGAGGCTGGGGAGCCCTGAGGTGTGATTCCTTGGTCACGATTCCTGCCCTCACTTACAGATGGACAAATCAGTGGGTGCAGGATGGTTTGCCTCGACCCAACAGCTGGGGATTTCCCAGGGGCACCAGGAAAAGCAGGACATAAGGAGGAACTTCTTCACTTTGAGGGTGGCAGAACCCTGGAGCAGGCTGCCCAGAGAGGTGGTGGAGTCTCGGTTTCTGGAGACATTCAGACCCCACCTGGACACATTCCTGTGGGACCTGCTCCAGGAGGATCTGCTTTGGCAGAGGGTGGGACTAGGTGATCTCCAGAGGTGCCTTCCAACCCCGTGTCATTCTGTGACGTCCAAGGAATAATGCCTTTGACTTCAGTGGGAGTTGGATCAGATGTGTCGCATCTCTGGTGAGCCTTTTGGGACAGAATTTAGAGAGATGAAGGTAGGTCAGGCGGCAGAACCAAGAGGGGAGAAGATGAGTGCTAATACAGCTGTGTCTTCTCTCCTCTTACTACCTTCCTCTCCACTGTACCTCTTCTACCCTTTTACTTTCCAGAATTTTACTTAAACAGGGTGGGATGGAAGCACCCAGCAAGTCTTGTTGACTGAACCTTCTTTCTGTGTGCTGCTGACACCACAAAATCCAGGCTTGTGCTTCTGGCTTAAAGTTTAGTTGAAAATGGAAGCGTGAAAGCAAGCTGATGGAAGGGCCTGGGCATGCCTCTGGCAGCGAAGTCTCTCCCGTGCATCTAGCAGGAGGGATGAGAAATGTCAGATGAGGACATTCAGCTACGACAGATCCTGAAAATTGGGATCCTGGAGAGAAATTCTCTCCGTTTATAGTTTGAACAGTGAATTTGAAAGGACTGGTAACTTTGGGATCCACGGAACCGCAATGTACTGTTGCTGAGGAACAGCAACAAAGTGTTTCGTGTTTCTTTTCACAGAAGTCGGTTGTTATTTCTAATTTCTGAAATAACTTTTTTAATGCTGATCAAAGATCCGTACAGCCGTAGCACTGAGCAGCAAGACAAAATGGGCCATAATAAAATAATCTGTGGGAAAATATTTTTAGAAAAAGCAGAAGTCAAAAAACGCCCAACCTTCAAAAGCTGCTTTTTGAGTAGGCATCGTGTTCGTGGGAGCTTTGTCTTTGCATTTGCACGAGACAATAAAAAGTATAGCAACATAGTGCACTATAAGCAATCCCGTATTGCCCCGTGGTGTGCGTGGTTAGCCGTGGATCCAGACATGCTCGGTTTTGCAAGCGCCTTCCCAGTGTGTTCAAAACAGTAAGAAGGCAGGATTCCGCTGACTGAAGTTCATGAAGAGGCTTTTCCTAAAGAAGGTCTTTGAGACTGAAGTGACAGACAGATGCCAAAGTGATTTGCTAAGTGTGAGATGAAAAACTGATAGCAAACAAATGATTAAGTCGTTTATGGGATGTGATTTGGCCCAACCATGAAGAATGCACGTCTTTTCTAGGTGGGCTGGAGTGTTATCAATCACTCGCAACATATGTTATTTGTGCATAATTATATGGCAGTGACCCAATACTCAGTAATAAGGGTTCTGTGTGTGCTTATCACATCTTTTGATCCCAGCCTCATCTGTCATTAAGACATAATGTACCAAATGTAGTGTATTTCCGCTCTCTGTGCAGATATAAATTGCTGGTATCTCTGCTGGAATCTCTAATTGCCCTTATACCAATCCACAGAAAGCTAAAACTCTCTCCAAGCTCATCCTATTCTAGCACTGGCAGGAAAAGACACCTTTTGGGCAAAGAGGATGTATCTGGTCTTGTGCAGGGATTTCCAAGGTAACATTCTGTTGGTTGGCGTGGTAGAGCACCTTCCACGCATGGTCCCTCACGTCTCTTCCTACGTCCAGTCTTTCAGATCCCCGTGAGCCTGAGAGATGAGGAGGTGATTCCAGGGCTGTGAGGACCAGCAGAACATCGGCCGGTTGATACGGAGAGACCTGCAGCGCTAATTAAGATCTGGGACGTGTCTTGGCTTGTGCTTGTGAAGGGACACGCTCAGGTTGGGGCAGGACAGGGGGGCTGGAGGCTGACATACCGAGTAGGTCATCAACACAAAATGGCATTGGAAGAACTTGGAGATAAAAAGGGTTTGTAAGTGAAGTTACTGTGTGAACTAAGGCCATATGGTCTAAGCCACGATCTCCTGAAGTCGAGGTGATCTGGAGGTTTTTATTACACTTAAAGAAAGAAAAATTAACTCATTCCTAATTAGTGCAGACACCAGCAGGGGTGTCTGTTTTTCTGATGTCGGTGTTCTTTGTCTCTCACAGTAAAGCATCTATACCTTTTTTTCAAGGAAATCTCAGTAGTTGTTGAACTTTTAATGTATTTTACAGCACTTTGGGGGATTAAAATACCCACTTTTTTCACTTGCTGGGAATGCACTGTCTAACAAGTATCCTTTTCAATTTTTCATGATTTTTGCAATAACGTTTATAGAAAAAGTAAATTAAAATATTTAAACACAACACACTGAAAACATTTGTTCGTGCCTGCTGGCCGGAATCCAACTTGTGTAATTAAATCTTGCAGTCTGTTTCCTAAATGCTTCCCGCAGTTTCTGCTCAGCGCAGGCTCCTTCCCTGGTCTCTGGCCTCAGCGAGTTTCGCTGCCGCTTGGCGCTGCAGCCCAGCTGCCACATTCTATCACAGGGATGGCTGCACTTCTTTGGGAAACATGACTTTCATATATAAATAATTGTTAAAGTGCTTTGGAAACCTCCCTGGGGGGAAGTGCACCATTGAAAAATAATAAGCCTTACAAATACATTATTAATATTCATCCCGTTGTCGATCACGTTCAAAACCAGGGACGGGGGGAAGGTTAATCTTAGGGTCTGTGTTAGACCCCGGGGCTCAGGAAACCTGGGGGTGATACCACGCTCTGCCCCACCCTCCGCTGGGAGGCTGGACGAGGCTTTTATTCCCTTGTGCCTCACCCGCCCCTTGGACCTCCTTGTTCCCTGGCTTATTTACTGTTTATTTTTATGCTCTTCAGAACAAGGGGGTTTTGTTAGCCTGGGTGGCCTGTTCCCTGTCTGTGCTGTTGGGGTGGAAGCCACGAAGGCAGGCTGAAATGGGCAACCAGAAAGTTCGGATGCGTGTGTCCAGGTTTATGCTGCCCCTCTGGTCACTGCCCTTTCTGTCGGTACCCTTCATAGGTGGACATAGATGTTTTTCTAAATTAGAAATGGTGAATTGTGGGATCACCCAGCAGCTGTGCTTGTTCCGTGCTGGCTTCCCCTTCCATCCACTGCCGGCTTTTTTCTCCTTCTTCCCCCCACATCTGCTCCTCGGTAACCTTGGAAAGCAGTTTGTCACGCACGTGGATGTGCAGAAAATACTCAGTGCTGATTCCCATACAGGAGAGCAGTTACTTAGAGCTGTCCTTTAGTTTGAGTGAAGTCCTTCACTTTGTGCTCAGATTAACCAATGTTCCAACTGAATTTGATGTTATCTCCCTTTTATTGATGTGAATTATTTATAGCAGAACTGTTGAATCATCAAAACGTGATTCCTGAGACTATTATTTATGCTAAGATATTAATCCCATGTTCCTATTAAGATGTATCCCTCTGTTCCACGTTCTGGATTCCTGAATTCAATTTAATCATTTCATATTTCTCTTTTGCAGCCTACGCTGCAGCCAGGTTGGCACAGTAGAACTCTTAGATGGTGGGTGACTGTTGAGGTCGACCACAAACTCTGTCCTTCCTGGAGGTGTGGACTTGAATTTGTATCACGGCCAAGGGTAGCTCGTGGTGAGCGCCAGGGTTAAAGGCAGATCTCTTCTATACGTGGTAGATTTCTGTACGTGTGGATGCAAGGTTTGGGGTGGTGCAGGTAGAAATTGCTCCATTCGTTCTCTCCAGAGGTGGGGAGAAGTGGTTATTGCTGGGTTTGTTTCTCGTGTAATTCAGTTTTATGTAAGAGAAGGGGAAAAGGGTTCTCCAGACAAACAGAAGTGCAAAAACGGCCTCAGAGGGAAAATCCTTAGCCTCAGCAGCAGGAACCTTCCTGCTCGGCTCCTTCCAGATCAAACACTAATATGAGGGAAGCGATACTGAAGCCACCTTTGCCTCACCAGGATGCTTCCTCCTCCCCAACCACCTGCTTGTGCCTCTTCCTTCCTCCTCCTGCAGGACGAAGCTTCAGGAGGTGGGTGCGGGTGGTGGTTCTTTCTCTCCACACACGGTTCCGTGGTTATTTTATAAGTAGCTTCTTGGAAGAAATCTTCCCTTTCTCCCTTCTGTGTCTCTCTTGCTCGGCACCAAGGAGGAATGTGCCGTTAGGTCTGGTGTGCAGACGCCCGTGCTCAGCCTGGAGGCAGCATCGCCAGCGCAGGGGGGTGTTGGAAGACGTGCCCGGGGCAGAAACATGGGCTGAGCGTGTTTTTGGGAAACCCCAGTGGCCAGGAGGAGCTGTAGTGGATGGATGTGTTTGAGCACCGTGGGCCCCTTGCAAAGGCAGGTGCCAGGCTGGTTCTCTCTCTGGTAGCCTGGAGGATTCTGCAAATTCAGGGTGAAATGTGGCTGCTTTTGGTTTCCCGCGTGGTCTTCCCATGAGCAGAGACCAGCGGGAGTGACACGGATCTGTGATTTCTCTCCCTCACCTTCAGGAATCCTAGAATCATAGACTCATCCAGGCTGGAAGAGACCTCCAAAGCTCATCTCGTCCCACCTCCCCGCAGTCGCAGGGACACCCCCAACTAGACCAGGTTGCCCAGGGCCTCGTTGAGCTTTGCCTTGAACATCTCCAGGGAAGGGACCTCAACCACCTCCCTGGGCAACCTGGTCCAGTGTTTCACCACCCTCAGAGTAAAGAACTTTTTTCTAATATTCAACTTAAATCTACCCTTCTCCAACTTAAGTCCATAAAGAAGAGTAATGAAACACAAGTGAAAACTTAGTAATATAAACATATGAATAGGACAGATTTGGGGAGATAATTTGTCTTCCCGGGATCTGCAGGTGGGACCAGGTAGCTTGACACCATCGTGCAGTGTCCCCAGCCCGGAGTCTGGGCTGTCCCTGTGCCCTTCCCTCTCATCTGTGCCGTCCTCCTGCGTGTCCCCTGCCCTCGGGACGCCAGCGGGCTCCTGCCCTGGGCTACAGCACTGCCCTTGGCTTTGTGCGGCCGCAGCCAGTCGCCACGAGCACTCCTGCAGCTGATTTTAGGACCTTTTATAATAATTATTGTTTTCTTCTAGGCATTTCTGCATCTTTGTATTCCAGACAAAACCTGCGGCTCTTGCACTGTTAGTAACGATGTTATGGCAGAGAGATCCCCCTGGCTTTATTAGACTTAGATTTATAAAGTGCTTCTCTCTTGAATAATTCAAGACAAGACCCACACCAGGGCTCTGGTTAAAAGCCAAATGTAACTGTAGGGCAACCCAGGTGTAAAAGTTTGCAGCCGTGATTCTGGTTCATCTCTGGCCTTTATCTGCATATCTGATTAAAAATATAAATTAAAAAAATAATCCTGATTTTGGTATATAACAACTCACTTGAGAGTTCTTCCTTTGGAGTACACGTGTGTTCACACACAGGGATTTTTGGAAACCTTTTGGCTTTAGGTACCTGCAGGTGGTTTCTCAGGAAAGGCACATCCAACGCAAGAGTAGGGCCTTCTGTTTATTCGTGAGTGTTGTCGCCCCCCCTATGTGGGATTGCCTTCCCCTTGTTCTGAGAACAGAACCTAACTCACCTTCCTCCAGGGTGACAGGGTTAAACAGCCTCTGGTACCATCCCGTGGGTAGTGGTGCCAGCCAAGGAAGCGCAGCCCATTCCAGCCCATTCCTAGTGATTTAGAGGGGGGAGAGCATCTCCCAGAAGGACCATTTCTGCATTGAAAAATGTTTTCTACGCTGTTTTCCCGTGAATGACGTGCTGGATGCACGCCCTTCAGACCGTTGTTGTCTTCTCGGTGATGAATGGCCAAGTTCTGCTGTTCGTGTGTGAGCTCAAGTGCTCGGGGGCTGGCATCGCTGCACGGACAGATGCCCTGCCCTTCCACAAAAAGCAGACCTTTAAATACTGGTGCCCAACACGCAGGTAATCGTATTTTTTGGAGACCTTACTTGGCCATTTGGAGCGTGATGCAGCGCTGGGGTCGGGTTAGCATCGCGGTTCTCGGTTCCACCCGTGGAAGGCAGGTTTGGGTTTTCATTTGCTTTTTTTTTTTCTTTTTGGATTGAGATCCAAGATACGGCTTGTTTGCATTGTCACATGCAAATAAGAATAATATTTAAAACATATAGTACTTTACATATTCAAAACACTGTGGAAACATTTGCCGTCATTCTCACAACACCCGTGTGAAGTAGGTAAATATTTTAGTTATGACTTTAATGCAGTTTTGCACGGGAGAGAACATATTGCAGTATTGACGATGAAAAACAAGCATCAGACCTCCAAAACCCAGAGTGATGTGACGGGACCTGACACATTTAGCATTGTTTATATTTGTGTCTTAGTTTTGGAGCTTTCAGGGATGAGTTTTTCAAGTTTTCTTGACAGCGAGAAATACTGAAAGCCTCCTTGTTTTTAACGAGCAATGAAATGATGTCACGTTTCCTGAGGCTGGAGCCCCTCAAAAAGCCAACGGCGTTTCGCAAGGCTTCCAGGCAGCGGCCGTGTCCCCTGCCCCTGGAGTTGATCGAGATGTTGCCATTGAATGTGGTAGGATTTATGGAACTCTCCTGATGAATTTCAGGCACTAGTAGTGATAAAAATACCAGGTTTCGTGATTTGCCATAGATTAATGAAAGAACTTTATTAAAACCACGAGCAGTTACTCAAGATTAAAATGTCTGGGAAAAAAATAACTAAGTGGTTGTCATCCCGCGTGGTGTGGTGGCATTTGTGAGCCTTTTGCTGGCCCCGGGCTACCTCCTGCTCATCTCTCGTGTCGATCTGGGCGTTGGGTGCGTTGAGTGAGGGGGCAGCAACTGCATCTCGAATGGTTCTTTATGTCTGTGTGGCTGATGTGCCTGTTCATGTAAACATATTTTCAGGTGCAGAGGGTGAATACTATGGGAATGGACGTACCGATTGCGTGGGGTTTCCATCTCCATTATTAAAATACATTTTTCCATTTTATTTTAAAAATAAATTTTTCCATTTTACATTGTATTTTCGAATACACGGTGAGATGTGGTGTTTGCATCCCTGTGAAGAGGCACCTGCTGGTTGGCGTGGTGGCTCTTGAACTCCACGCAACTGCTTCTCAGCCCAAGCTGCTCCGTGCCAGGTGTCCTCGTTGTTATTGAAGGAAAGATAACTTCCTTGTAGAAAATTACACTGAGATTCCTGCCAAAAGATGGGGGTTTGATAGTGTTACCCTTGCATTCCTCTAACTGGATTTCCATTTCTGCGAGGAAAGAATAAATGAAACGACAATCGGTCCATTTATCCACTGCTGTCAGGAAGTGAGTGACCACAGAAGGAAACCAGACATCCTGTAATCTGTGGTCCACAGGAACCCTTTATTAGAGAGAGAAAGGAAGATACTTATCCGTGATGCTACTCTCCTGTATTTATAGGGATTTGAGTGCATATATCTAGTCATCGGTACTAATGAGCTTATCGGAGTCTTTAAAGTGTTTTTCAGATCAGCTAGACAGGGCTTACCCAGGCTGTTCTCGAGGCAGCTTATTTTTCTTTTTTTTTTTTAAATAGATGATTATATTTCTCTCTCTAAGGTATTTACGTGATCTCCAATACTGAGTACTGATCTTCTGTGCGTCTCCAGGAATATAGATGGCACAGAGAGGAAATTACCGATTGGAAGAGCGGGGAATTGAGACCTGCTCGGGTATCCTGAATCCTAAGCAAGTATCCAGCCCACTGCAGTTAGCGCTGCCTCGTAATATTCCTGTGGCTTTATTTGGAGGCAGATGGGCCTTCCCTCCTGTGCAACACTCTAAAAGTAATTTAAGCTTATGATACGAAACAAGTATTCCACAATTATTAAGAGGTTATCGTTTCCTTTTCGTAATTCCAGCCATCGTAGGGAAGGATTTCAGCAGCTCCGCAGAAGTGCAGCAATTTGAGGAATGCCACATGCTTATTATCAGTTTTAGCAGACTTAATTTTTTACTTCTCTAATGCCTCTCCGATTCGGTAGATGCGAGGTACACATTTCTTCAGATTTTGTTCGTCACTGAGATAAGTAAATGACAAAAGCTGTCTTACACCCGTAAGGTCTGTCAGCTCCATCTACAGCAGAGAATGTAATTGTGCCCATCTCATCGATCAGGGGCCTCCTCCCGTCGCCACAGCCTGTGGAGCATCAGGATTCAGCATTTCAACTGTGTTTAAGTAAGTGATGCATTAGAGGAAGGGAGCCGTGCAGCAGCCGTTCTGCTCTGCTCAGCACGCCTGCTGAACGGGGGCCAGACTCGCTCCTTTCCTGGCGTCTCCGTTCTTGCAGGCTGAGGAGCAGCGAGTACCTGTCTGCAGTTGGAGGTTTCTAGATTTCACTTCGCCGAGTCCTCCCTTCCCCGTTGTCTCGTACACCCCGTCAACCATTTGTATTTCTGGGTTGGAACTAATCAGACCCATCTGGTCTCGCTGACGGCGCGAGCCAGGAGAGTAGCTCTGCATCGTGATACGAGATCCTGGGACTTGGGACACGGAGAAATTTACTGCCTCGCCCAGTCCTGGTTCTTAATGAACTGAACAGTGCTGTCACGCAGCTCGTTTTCTCCTTTGTTTTTTTAATCAAAGAAAGCAATTATCTGTCAGAGCACAAATACATAAATGCTAAGCAATCCATAGATTAAAACATCTCCTTCTTGCTTAACCTGTAAGTAGTTCTTTGCAGCCGTACCGAATGGAGAATTTTGCACTGGAATGAGTCTTTCAGCCGCAGAATAAATTAGAAACCAGACAAAGAATAATGATTGTCTGTTCAGTGGTTCTTAATATTGGCTCGTAAAAGCGGGTTGGTGGTGTAAGAGCTCCCGATGTCTGCCCTGCGCTGGGGAGAGCACCCAGGCAGCTCCTGCCTTTCTAAAAGAATGCCAAATCAAAGGCCATGCGAGGGGCTGATGCTGCATATTCTGTGGAGCGTGTGTACCTGAGAGCATTTGAGTTATGTGTTCCTTGTACGTGGGGGAGAGAATTCAAGGCAAATCAAAGTTTGTATTGATTTTGGGACCGGGGGAGGGGTTGGGGAGGATTATCTGAATAATTCTATTATTCACCTTTCTCTTGGAAAATTAAAGTGGATAGTGCAAAGAGCAGTACTGAGAGAGATAAATGAGCTGCTTCATCTCAGAATGAACTCTCGTCTCAGAAAACTGTTGATATTATGTGCCTAAATTTCTTATGTACTTAGTAGAGTTATCTGCATAAAATATCCTTTAAATTCAAGAATGACTTCCATCAGCCCTGTAATGGTATCAGAGGATGATTGCGCTCCCATTTTATTTCTGCGGGTGTACACAAATACTCCAATTGTGTAAGATTATTAAATCGCAAAGGGTGCATTTTGCCATTATTTAGGACAGATTCCATTTCAGCGGCTCCAAACCTCGCAGCCTTGTTCGGAGCAGTGAAATACAGCTGTCAGATGAAGAGAGACCTTGTTGTCCTTTGAGCGAATGTGCTGAACGAGAAGGGAGCCTGTAATTGAACTTCTGCCAGCACCTTTGCCAAAGAGGTATCAAAGGCATCACCATTTTCTATCTCCAGTTAGACGCCTTCTCCCGAATCAGGGGGCAGAAATGCTGCCGGAGACGTGCTGGAGGACTTGGGGAGCGCGATTAAAAATACAGGAGCCAGGTAAAAATACAGCACTGCAGGACCGAGGGGCGTTTGTGTCCCTGCTCCATCACGGTTCTGCCACGCAGGTTAGAAGTAGTTTTAGATTTAGTTTGACAACTTAGCACTTCCTACCGATAAGCTTGAAAACAGAGAAAATGGAAAAGTCCAAAAATTCAGTCGCCAACAGGCTGAAAAACTAACCTGACGGCAAAGGGGAAGGAAAGGCAGAAGCAGCAGGGGCTGAAACTAAACAGAAACCTCAAGATCTGGTGCTGCACGGTAAAATTGAGAGGCAGAGAGGGTAGAGGAGGGAGAGCACGGTCTCCTGATCTGACAAGGAAAGAAGAAACAAGAGCACCCGTCGCTGCTCCAGAACCACCTTACAAGGAATTTCTCAGCCTTTCTGCTCCTGCCCCAGAATCTGTTAGGGCATGTGAAGAATTTCTGTTTGTGCTGTAGGAAGGGGTGAAGAGAAGGTGTTATATGGGTGAGCACCAGCACTGGTGGAAACAGGGCGCTGAAGGAAGATCTGAGGGGTTTGCAAAAGCTTTTTGGCAAGAAGGCATCTCTAAAGATTTTCTGTGGATGTGAATATTCCATTTTCCTTGTCCTAGAGAGCAAAAGGTACCGGGGAAACAACCACAAACTGCTTCTGACCATCTCAGGGGATTTTCCGTGTTTTTTGAGTCTTGTCTCAAATAAGCTTCTGCTCGAGTCGATAGAAATTTGCTTTAGTCCTAACACTGTAAAATCCGAGTAAGCACTCTGAGATTTGCCCCATTGATTTTGCCAAGTTTTGGTTGAGTGAGAACTTAATAAAGATTTTGGATTGTGAAGATAAAGAACTGACTTTTGACACCCTGATTCAATTTCTAGCCAGTCGTTTTACAGATTAACTCCCGTTGAGCTGAGCGGGAGCGTGGCCGGGCAGGGGCTGAGTCAGGATCCAGCCCTGGGTCCGCTGCCAGGAGTCGATGCCGCGTCCTTTGCCCATCGAGCGAGGATTTCACAACTTTCAGGGAAGGAACAGCCGCCGTTGCTGTGATGGCTTCGATCGCGGGGCAGGGGTTGTGCTGACTCCCAGCTGCAGAAAGTGAAGAGGTGCCAAAGCAGAGGGAGGGATGAGGAGGACGTTTGGTCCCTAGAGGAGAAAAGGGTATTTTGTGGGTCGCGGGACAACCCGCGTGTCTCAGCAGAGGAGTTGCTGCAGTTGCAAGGACGATGGTTAGCCGTGCTGGATTGCATCCTGATGTGTAGAAGAGGGGTATGTGGTGGCACAAGGTACCAGGGAGGTCAGGTCAGTGCTTTCCCGTGGTGGGAGTCCAGAGCATTCAACCCACCGATCTGCACCGCCGGCTGCAAAAACGGCTCCACGTTTGGAGACCAGTGGGCTGAGAATCTCTCGTTTCTCTATAAGTCAAACTAAGTATTGCAGCCTCAAAGGTATTCAGGAGCCCTTCATCTTCTTACATATTCTTGGAGGTTCCCAGTCCGAGTGGTCCCCGTCGTGGGGGTGGTTGGTGTCCGTGGATGCGGGTGGTAGAGCTGGATGCTGTGGTTCTGCGTCAGATGCCTTGTCTGTGCTGGGCAGAGGTGGTACCTTGGCACCTCTCCCCCAGCCATACCCTGCTCCCACACCCCTGTGTGGCACAAGATTGATGTCTCAGAAATCCCGTCAGCCTTCTCCAGGATGGAGAGCGGCCGCTCCTGCTGTATATATCCCTCCTTCCTTCAAAGGCAGAAACCAGACTGCTTTCATACGGCTTCCAGAGCGCTGTCATCATTATTCTTCCTTTTCTTTTGTTTCATGTCTTTTTTAAATCGCTTATGTCTACCCATTTGAGCACATTCTCAATGTATCCAGGATACTTCTGGAAAGACCATCTGAGTTTGGGGGGATATTATGAACATTTGTACAAGTTCTCATATAGAAAATACATTTCAAAATGGAGGAAGATCTCTAATATTGAGTGAGGGGTGCTGGTTTTTTTTTTAGAAGCAACGCTGTTTGGCTTGTGTTAGAGACTGATAAACCAGCAAGATTTTGTTCAGAAACACAAATTGTATTTTATAAGTTACATAAGCACGACATAGTCTCTTAAACATTTAAAATCAATTTTCTTTGCGCTCTTAGAATTCAAAAGCCACAAAATGAATTTCTTTCAAGTTTCTTGTATGCCAGGGTTCAGCCCGGAGGGATTTTTCGTGTGTGTGTGTGGTTTCGAATAGGGTTTTGTAACGAGAAGCCTGACAGATCCTTTCCTATACTGTCCCTAGGTACGATACGCTGATGTATAGGATGAGATTAACTTGTATTTTAATGAGGTATCTTGAACAGAATAAAGGGAGCGTTTTAAAAGTATTAGTTAAAAATCTCTGTTGGTTTGGTTTGTCCCAGTGTCAAAAGAATATACCTCCACTTGTGTCTGTGGTTCAGTCCAAGTGAAAGCAGCAGAGCTGTGATGTGGGGGGCTTTGACCTTTCAAATGGTTAAATACTTCACTATTCCTTAACAAAAGTTGATTCCTCTTGAAAACACGGCTCCTCTGTCAGCTTCTCAGCATAATAAAAATGTGGCGAATTTCTTTGTGTAGCATATCCCTTCTTCCCAGTTTCTTCCTTAAAAAAGAAAATAAGAAAAAGGAGGAGGGCATGGCCTTTCTTTCTGCCCGTTCTAAACCCTGGCAGCTCTGGGCGCTGCCCCTCGGCAGCCCTGCCCATCCAGAACCTGGTGGAGGCCCTGGTACCTCCTGCTCACGGGTTCCAGGAGTGCGTTCTGGTTCATGCATTAACACACACACGTGTGCGTGTACATATATATATAGATATTTATACTTCTATGTATGTTTATTTATGTACCTTTGTACTGCATGTCTGAAGTATCCAGTACTGGCCATTGGCAAAGAGAAGGTGCAGTTCGCGGCAGGACCTTTGATCTGATGCAGTGCATTAAATCTTACGGGCCATAAAGCTTGATAAGGTTTGCGAGAGCCCTGATTACTTAGGTAAGAAAGATGGCCGGAGTTGGATTAGTAAAGACTATAAACCTTCATTCTTGGAGCAAGCTCTAATTAAGGGAGTAATGAGCAACATCCTTGTGCGGATAATACCTCCTGTCGCTGAGAGCTGGGAAGTTGTTAGATGGGCTCTGCCGCCGGTTCTAGACCATTGGCCTCATCTCAAATGGCAATTTTTATCTTACAGTTCACATGATGCACTCAAATATAAACCGCATTAACATTAGTGCAGAATAACTGCATACAGAGTTATTTCAGCTTTACCCAAACCAGGATCTAGTCCACACTGGGTGGAACAGGAGCACGGGGGCAAAATACTGTGCAACCATACCCTTTGTGTCACAGATACCCTACAGCCCTTGGGCACAAAAGTGATTAAATGTGCACTGAAGTGATAAAAAATTGTATTTTTATGGGTGCTGTAAAAAGCAGAGGCCTTTTTTCCATGTTTCTGCTAGGATGGTTGTACACCATGGATGTCTGATCCCTGTTGCGCATCCACATTGACTTTGAAAGTGGAAGCTATAATATTATGTAATCTTACCTTGAAGGCAAATATTAGCTAATTTAACCAGATATAATCTACCCCCAAATGTCTACACTACTCACCCTTGAAGCAGTGCTTTAAAAAGGTTTCTTAAAATAAGCACAAATTTTGTATATTTAGCTCACAGTGGAGGGACTAGTATTTAACCTGAGCGTTGGTTTCCCTGTGCCACGCGCTGCTGATGTACTGAAGTTGGACAAAGTAATTCCCATCAGCATTGATTGAGAATGTCCAGGTTTTGCCTTTCAATTAATTATGGAGCAATCTGTTGTCAGCATTCCCAGCAGATAGTGAGACTTTGCTGTTCAGAGTTAATGTGGATGAATGTGGATTGTACTGAGACTCTGGGAAGAAAGGCTGTAATGAAATGCAGCCTGAACTGAACCGAACTGGAGAGGAAGGGCAGAGGGGAGGAGGAAAGAACGAGCACACTGAGATCCCGCACACATGGAGGGGGGTGGTGAATCGTCGGATTCGAGCAGACAGTGTGGTGTTGGGCTCAGGGGAACTTGGCATGAGGAGCAAGGAACGCGATGTCTCCCGGAGAGCAAAGTCCATCTGGGCCCCATGAATGAGTGGGGCTGGGCAGGATCTGAGCTAGGGCTGAGGGACTTGGGGCTTTTTGGTCTGGAGAAGAGAAGGCTGAGGGGGGATCTGATCAACACCTAGAAATACTTAAAGGCTGGGTGTCAGGAGGATGGGGTCAGTCTTTTTTCAGTGGTGTGCAGTGAGAGGCATAAACTTGAAGATATGAAGTTCCATCTCAACATGAGGAAGAACGTCTTCACTTTAAAGGTGACAGAGCCCTGGACCAGGCTGCCCAGAGAGGTGATGGAGTCTCCATCTTTGGAGACATTCAAAACCCCATCTGGACACGTTCCTGTGGGACCTGCTCTGGGTGGACCTGCTCCGGCAGGGGGTTGGACTGGATGATCTCCAGAGGTCCCTTTCAACCCCATATCATTCTGTGATTCTGTGAACGGAGAACTGAGAGCTGCAGCTCTCACCGAGATGCTGGTACATGCACACGTTCAGCACCTTCCAGGTGCTCATCTGCGATAAGGGCGTAATAGCAGCAGCAAAGACTTTCCAACCAGATAACGCTGGTGCAGCTCCGTCATCGTCGTATCTCTTTCATTAGGGTTTGTTTGTCACTGCTCCTCCCTTGGGATGCATCGAGGAACGTTGTGCCAATGCAGATGAGTGACAGGATCCATCGGTGGGGGTGGCTGGTGGCCTTAAGCGTGTGAGACCCAGGAGGCTGCTGTGTTTCGGGCGGGTAGAACGGTCCCTTTGGCACGCCTGTGGGCACATCCCTCACTGCTGTAGTTATGCAGGTGAGTGGACACGCTGTGTGTCTGTCCGTCTGTCTGTCCGGAGGGGTTCGGTTCCCCAAGGATGCGTGCAGGCGCCTGGTGGGATTTGCAAAATGCCCAAACCAAGTGGCTCCCTGGCACCTGGTGAGATGAGTCTGAGGAGGAGCGTAACTCACTCGTTTGTGAGTGCTCTTTGAAAATCTGACCACCCCCCAAATCACCTAAAATATGACTTAACTGCTGATAGGAAATTCTGAAGATTTAGGCTGACATGGGTGCTGCCTGCCTTCGCTTTTGGATGATGTTTTTCCCCCCCCAGTATCTTGAGAAGTCCTTTTCCTTCTGTATTTTTAATGCCACAGGGTTTGTGCCTGCTGAGAAATGAGCAGAGAGCCATGCAGTCCATCCATCACTGCTGGGGGGTTTGTTGGGTTTTTTCCTCCTCTCATTGTACACTGAAACCCGTAATTAAGACTAATCTTTTAAATGCCTTTGTAGAAGAGGAACGCAGCAGGCACGGAATGGACTTTTTATTAAAATTAACAAAAGAAATGAAATTTGTACATAACGTATAATTGCTGAACATAGACTTAATAATTAAAATTACTCCTGTAAGCCTGTTCTTGCGGATATTGAGTAAATAAAACTGCTGTTTGCTGGTAGATCGATATTTCTGTCCACAACAAAAATTTATAATTTAGGATAAACAGTTCTTCCACTACAGGCTGTGAAATTCGGTGAAAGACGTCCAGCCCGTTACGGCAACAAAAATAATTAAAAACCCCCAGCAGTTGTTGAGAGCTTTGTATTTATAGTTAAATCTGGGCTAGAAGAAGTTCTCTTCTGGAGTCGGGGATGCTGGTCAGATGCTGAGGTGCGTTAGCGGCGATGCTGTGTGCAGAGGCCGCCTCTGGGGACCCTGCTGCACCCTCTCCCTAAGCACGTGCTTCTCTGCTGTGCTGGGTCTGCCCAGTGACCCGCGCTGCATGAACCCGAGCCGGTGCGTGTTACAGCCCTGAAAAGGATGCTATTTACAGCTGTCAAGGGACTGGTGCTAGAAATAAGCACTGGGTCTGGTTTTTCTGGCCTCTCCAATTTAGCCTTTAACAATCCTGTTTTTTCATAACCGATAATTCCGCTGTGGGTTCTTAGTGATATTGATCATTCCAGATTATGTTTTAATATTCTGGAAGAATTAAAAAATATTTTTATCCCTCTTTTGTCCGTAGCTTTACTTAAAAATCAACTCCAGATTTTAATCTCCTTAAGAAGACATGCATGTTCAGAACAGGGATTGGGTGATTTCTCTCTTGGGTGGTACAAGTTGATTTTCTTGCTGATTGCCATTTCTCCCTGTTAAATGGTTTTTGGGACTACCTAGGCGCTGGAATGTCCCAGATGCAGCTTCTTAGCAGATGATGAATGCTTTTTCATAACATGCCTTTCGTAGGGGCTTAGACAGTCTGGAAGGATTCACTGTAATACCTCAAGATTACTCTGAGCACACAAACACCATCGCAGACCGGCTTATGTTTATTCATCTTCCATGAAGGATGCGTGGCCGAGGAGAGCGAGGTTGGGCCGTGATTCACTGGGGTCATTTAGCATCAAATGCGGCCGAGACCTCCAAGTGTACAATGTCGAGGCCGTGCTGCTCCCATGATCAAAGATCACATTTTTAACTCCGCTGTTGGCCCTTATGCATCATTTTTTCCCTTGTCCCCCTCACCATCTCTTTATTATTATTTTTTTTCCTCTCTGAATCCTCCAGGATTATTCTAGTTTACAATGAGCTTCACTTTTGACTGGAGAAGCTGATGCTGACAGAGGGGCGGCTTGATGAGGACCGATTGCTCTGAGCGATCTCTTAGGGTTGTGGTCATTACAGGGAGGTGACTTTAACCCCCCAGGTAGGTGTGATGGAGCTGCAACCTGGAAAATTGCTTTCTTGAGGTGTGCTCCTGCCATTCTTTTTGCTCAGTGACATGGCTTTGGAAAACGCAGGGATGTTCAGGACACTCTGCCTAACTTCTGACACAGGGTTTCCATTCAGGAAAGCTTGGAAACGGACCCTTCTGATGGGATCAGGGTCTTCTGGCAGCCCGGCCCAGGAGCCAAGGGCTGGCATAAACCGTGTCTTGGGTAGGGATGAGCCTGCCCGTGTTTCAAAATCTTCCTGAAAGGGTGAAGAGGAGAAGAAAGGAATGCATCCAATAATTGCAGCTCTATTAACTAAATGGCTAAAATTAGGAATATTGTTAGCAACTCATCTGGATTGACCCATTGAGGACAGTGATTTGGAGATCGTGTCTCAGGAGTGATCTCGTGGAGCCCCTGTGGTCCCCTTGCTGCCATCTGGCTCTAGAGCAGGCAAAGACCTGGTTGTGGGGATGTTTCACCACCTTCCTCTGCAGCATTTACAGCAGAGTGCCCTTGGTGTTGCTGGATTAAAGCCATGGAGTTAGTGAAGTTGCAATTATTGCTTTACAGCACTTGTCATCTCTTGAAGAATAAATACGTGAAATGGAACTTTTTGCTTGAGTGTCTCTTTTATCTTCCCGGAGTGAATATCTGCCATGGCATTTACTTGTTCTGTGGTATTGTCTGGGAAGCTTTTCCTTTCTTCTGTATTCTTGAAATTTTCTCTTCTCTGCTAAAAGAAAAACCTGACAAAATGCAAGCAAACAAAAAAGAAGGCGTCTCAGCCCTGACCTCCTTCCCCTACCAACACACTGAAAGCCTTTAATGGAAATAACTTTTGGCAGCTGTGTTTGAGTGACCAACGTGGAATGGGATGTGACACCGGAGCATAAACAAAACGTGGAGATGTATGCAGGACGCAGTACTACAGCTGGAATAAAAGATTCAGATGCCTCTTCTTTTTGACACATCGCATCGTAAGGTCACAAACGGAGCTGAAGACGCAACTTGAGGAATAAAAATGTCGAGGTTGATGTAAACCGGTTTTAACCCCCTCAGTATTTCAAGATAAAGAGCCTTAACTTGGAGGAGGCACGTTCTCCCTTCCCATTCAGCCTCTGCTTCCTGTAGAGCAGCTTAAATCTCAGAGGCCTGAGCCAGCCACAAATTAGGGAATAATGGCGATATCAGCAAGGTTGTTTCATGGTGCTGATCCCTTAAAATTAAAGGAACTCTTGGTGAGTAACCAGCAGCTTGCCTTTTTCTTTTTTTTCTTGCCAGCTTTTCATTGTGTTCATTTCAAAATTCCTCAGTGAAAATTGGCATGGTAAGATCAAAACCAGCACTGTGAAAAAAGCAAGTTTTTACAGTTCGGTCCTTTTTTTTTTTTTCCTTGTACCTGGTAAGAAAAGATGTCATTAGGAGGACTGGCAATTTTCACCTCAAATGGAATGTCAGATCTAATATTTCGTATGCATATCTGTGTCTCTGTTAAGGTCTCATTATCTTGTGAACATGTGGACCAAGTCCAAAAGAATTATATCTTTAATATTTGTCTATCAGTCTTCAGTCCTTTCTGCCTCTAACGGAGCCGAGACGGGGAGGGTTTGTTAGTGCAGGGGTTACTTCATTAGTTTGATTCGGCATGTCGTGGATTCACAGTGCTTTCAAGAGACATCAGGAAATAAATTCAGAATGTGTTACGAGGATGCCCACAGAGCAAATAACATGGGCAAATTACCTCGCTGCTAAAGGGAAAATAAAAATCACATATCTGCTGTAGACAATATGACAAAATAGAGCAGAATGCAGGGGGGAAATCTCCTGTAAATACCGCGCATTCATATTCATGTGTTTTACATTAAAGCAGTAGAACCCATATAAAAGTGCACTTATTACAATAAAACACTTCTAAGAAACAAAACAAATAGCCAAGTGCTGTGGAAGCAAACCGAAGCCTTAAGAGCACTGTGTCCTAAAAGAATAATCTTCTTATATAACTTAGAGTGGCTTTTAATTACCTCCCCAGCTCCAGCCAGCCGAGCGGCAGTGAACTTGGTAATATATGGCCCCATTTAAGTTTTAAGTGTTTGGCAGCAAGAATGTTTTAAGTAACCTATTTAAGCACCTTTGTGAATTTTACTCCATGTAATTAATTTGGAAGTTCCCCTGCGCAGTGGTAGCTGTTTTGAAGATGGATCCGTATGGATTTGCGTTGCATGGAGCAGGTATTAGTCTGGGTAGAGCAGCTCCCAAAGCCAGTTGGCTTGAATAATGGACATGTGTGTGTTCTGAAAGGTATTCATGAAATCATCATTTCTGGGAGGGTGGATTTGGGTACCCACATCTTAGATAAAGGTTTTCATAAAATCATCGTTTCTGGGTACCCACAGCTTCAGTAAAGTGCCGGTGAGTTTGAAGTTTGAGAAGTGCTGTCCTGTAATGATAAGACTGCAATGTTTTATTATGTGTCTGGCCAATTCAAAGCGTAGTGAGGTTTATAGAGATGTTGCTGTTGACTTCAGCAGCAGGGAGATTGGGTCTTCAGAAGTTTGTGTGGGAATAATCTCTGTGGATAGCTCATTTACAAACATGAGTGGATCATTTCGACTCAGGGGGCATGGTTATTATTCACATATAAGGGATTAATATTCAAGCATAAAGGAATGTATTCCTCTTACTTGTTTGTGCTATAGGAATTGACCTTTTTTTCCACCCCAACAACCCCCTTCCCACACGTCCTGGCAGGAGCTCCCCACGGGGGGCAGCAGGTTTCGGGGGGCTTCGTCTCACAAAGGGGAGGGTTTGCGACAGGATGCAACCGGTCCATTTAGACCAATTAGACATGTTATTTCCTGCCTAAACAGATTCATTTGAGGAGTTTGGAATGCAAATTAGGTGCGGACCTTATTAATTATATATGAGTAAACATACAATTATAGCTGAAATTGTGTTCCCGATCCTTTGGTTAGTTTGTGATTGAAATAAACTCCAAAGTAGGACACAATTAGCTCCAGCAAGGTTGCCTCTTCCTATTGCAAACACTCGTCTATTAGAAAGCATTTATTTAAATAGTCAATTAAAAACTAGGCTTCATTGTACTGTAAATAATGTTAAAATTGACAGAAAATGGAAAGTGTTTAACTACATGCAAATTATGAAGGATGGCGTTCGGGGCAAAAATTTCATTTGGGGCCTTGCTTTGGAAAGGGGCGTTTTTTTAAAGATATATATGTATCTCTTAAGTGACAGAATCTCAGGAGGACGAACATCAGGCACCCCAACTGCTTGGTGTTTTTAAAAAGCTCTCCAATGACTCAGTTCCTGAGAATGCAGAAGCTGAAACGCTGCGCTTGTTAGTACAGGGGTCAGTTACGTGTGAGCCAGCACCTGTACGCGTCCTGCACTTAGGGCTTTTATTTGATCTTTTATATATTTGATGAAATTTGGGCGAGGAAAAGAGACACCTCAGAAAATACTCCGCTCCTCCCGCGACTGCAGCTCTGACGCCGCTGGCGGGGCTCTTCCCCAGCTCCCCCCGCGGTGGGGACACCGGTGGCCCTTGGGGGGGAGAAGGGAAGAAGCAGGAGTTCCTCTGCAGCAGGGTCCCCAACATCTCTGTGCCGGGGGGGTTTGGGTACCACCCGTCTCGGGGGGAACGCCTCTCGTTTGCTTTCGTACAGGGAATATTCCTAGGGGAGGCTTTGCTGAGGCGACGGAGGGTTTTGCCGTCAGCGCAGGGAAGGGCTGTTGAGCCGAATGCGAGGGACCACGCTGGATGTTTCCTCCTGGCTTCCTATAAAACCCTTCCCATAAGTCTGCCATTCTGCTTTTTTTTTTTTTATTATTTTTTCCTGCTTTATATAAGGAGGTGAAAAAAAGCCCTCTCGGTGTTTAGGCAGGCTCAGAATGTTTAGCAGTGCCTCAACACTTCCTCCACATGTGCTGAAAACCGCATCTTTGCAAGCCCTCGCTTTGCAGGTGCAAAAAAAAAAAAGAAAAAAAAATTAAATCAGCTAACTTTTTGACATTTTCAGAAATCCCTTAAATAGCCTCACACCTACACGCCCCAGAATTTTCTCCTGGTTTCTGCCGCTGTTCAGGC
>VZRU01000462.1:59834-80664 GCA_013398155.1 Pedionomus torquatus
TCCGATCTGCAGGTGTGTGTGCGCTGATGCCAAAGAGTAAAAATTCATCCCTTCTCCAGGATAAACTCTTTCCTCTCCCGCAGACCGCATTTGCATTTATTACAAAAAAATAGTGGGACTTGGCCCTTCTGGAAGCCAGTACACACCGCCTACTTGGCTTTTTGTTATAGTGTGAGGGAGACATTAGTAAAATCATATTTCATGAGGTGAAGAAGAACCTGTGACATCCTGACACCCACATACCAGGAGGGAAAAAAAAAATGTTAGACTAGATCTATAATTTTACCCTCCTAAAAAAAGGAAAGAAAGAGGGGGGGGGGGGGGGGGGGGGCCCCCCCCGCCCCTNNGGCGGGGGGGGGGGGGGGAAGCCCTCCACCGGCCTTCTTTCCAGTGCGTTTTGTGTTCTTCTATTCAGCGTGACTGGGGGAGAAACTTATCTTCTGTCCTATCTGGTGGCAGCGTTCCATCGACATAAGTGGTATCAAAATGTGGCCCTTGGTTTAGGGCATCCGCATTTCCATAAGTTGTATGTGGGAAGACTGTGCCTTATTGTATAATAATCACAGACTCTCTATGCAGATGTAACATTGTCATTCTTGCAGGCATATCTTTTGTTCTCTAATACACAGTGGAATGGGAGATATAATTTAATGTGAATTACCTACAAATTGTATACGGTGCCAGTAAGTAGCTCTTTGCAGCGCCTGGTATGAATTTTCTCTCACTGACAAACTGAACAATGTGTCTTCTCTGAATTTTAAAAAAAGTAAAAAAATCTGATGCAATAGAATACAGTAATTGTGAGGTGGCAAAATCCATTAGACGATTTCTCTAGCTGGCTACGTTTCTTGCTCCCTCCCTGCATTTATATATATGTATATATGCTTCTGATGTTAATTTGATATAATTAATAACTAGACACTTGAGTATCTTTTAAAATTTGGGTACAAGTGTCCCTAAATGGAGGAGAGCCACCTGCAAGCATGACTTAGCTGCTGTCTGTTGGATCCTGGGTCTGGGCAAAGGCTGCGTGTGCCCCTGAGAGCAGAGGAGCTGACTCCTCAGCGCCCGCCGCAAGAGGAATGAAGCCCCTTCCAGCTGAAGCACTAGTTACCTGCCAAGATTCAGGTTATTTTCAGGTAAATCATATAGTAAACTTGTGAATTTCAGGAAGTCGCTGCTGCCGTGTAGGAGAGTTACTGGAGCTGAAAGTGCCGGTGTCGGAGGTACTCGCCGGCTGCAGAGCGGCTTCCGATGCTGCCCCACAAGGGGCTGGTGCCTCCGTAGCTGCGGCTTGTCCTGGACTCAGTCCTGGAGCCACTAGGAGCAAGAGCTGGGTCTCCTCCTTCCTGGTGGTGGGACAGGACCTGGAGGCACGGGAGGATGTGCAGCTCGGTCCCTGTGGATGCTCGACCCCTCCTGGTGCACCAACGGGGAAAGGTTAATGCCGGTCCCTGGGGTCTCCGCTCCTGTGCGTCGTGCGAAGCCACACGTGATGCTCAGCCGTGGCCGTGGGGAGTCGGGAGTTCAAGCTGCTGTGTCTAAAGCCCGAGTTCAGCAGTCCCAGGGCGTCCTGTAGCTGTGTGGCCGGTGGCCGTGTTGCAGAGCTGACTGTGGAAGGGGTGACAGCGGTGTCGGGTGCTGAGGTTCCGGCCGCCCTGCCCCCAGCTGGGGCGGCAGGAGGTTCCTGGGACCGTGGAGCCCTCCCTGACAAAGGGAGGCAACAAACCGGGGATGTTCAAATCATTACCCGTCAAATCTGAAAACGAATTTCATGGACCAAGGAAGGAGCCTTCGGGGCTTTTCCGGAATTTCCGAGACGAGCTGTAAACAATGGCAGTGTTAAGAACTCAAAAAAGGTCACAATAATATTTTATAATAACAAGTGTTAGGTAACCTAACAGCGAGAGTTGGAGGTAGCTCTCCCCATAACTAATACCTACAAACAGAAAGCCGGGGCAGACGAGGTCCGTGTTGTTCCCACTAACGTGCAGCGGTTGCGTTCTCATGGAGAAAAATACATACAGAAAGTACAGAAAACATTTTTCAAGCTGCTCTTGAGAAACTCACTGTCTTTGTATAACGCTGGGGATGACAGCTCGGAGTACATTAAAGTGAATAGAGTTCCCAAGTCATTCAGCAGTGGCAGAAATTCGCTTAATCTCAGTTTGATACGAGGCAATTTTATTTTTTCTCCTTCTCCCCGGAATGCCTGTCTGGGTGTGCGTGTGAGCTCCTGCCCGGGGGTGTCTGCACACACCGTTGCTGACATTCGGGGGGCTGAGAAACGTTGCAGTTGATTTCACTCGTGCTCCTCAAATTTACACATTTAAAATAACTTTCAAAAGCAATGCAGACAGGCTGTTACGAAAGGCCTGTGTTCATCATCCCCCAAACCAAACTAGGGAGAAGATGAAGGCATGCTCGGTTCCTTAATTTGGTTTTATTAAGTCCCTGATAGTCATGGAATGGTTTGGGTTAGGATGGACGTTTAGAGACCTGGGCAGGGCCGTCGCTCACTAGAGCGGGTTGCTCAAAGCCCCCGTCCTTGGACACTTGGTGCTGGGAGAAACCCGGCTTTTGGCTTTTTTTCTTTGGCTTCTAGCTATAGGACTGGGAAAGCTGGAAGAAGAATGGACATTTTATAGCGTCTTCATAATTTTTTTCAACCACACAAAGAGATGTGGGACCTCTTGAGATGCTGTTGCGGGCAGACATGCTTCCTGCCTCTGAAATTCTGCTTAATCTTGAATGTAAAATCTTTGGCTGTCCCGTTTGCATTGCAGAAAGCCAGCTGGAACGAATTCAACCCTGTTATAATCAAAATCCGTAGGCAAGACTCCTCTCCAGTAGTGTTCTTGCTGCCCTGCTCTGAATCAATCCTCGGCAATCCATAAAATTGGAGAGAGGCAAAAACTGGGTTTCAGGTTTAGGCTGTGGAGCGAGGGAGCTTGGGGTTTGAAATGGCTGTGGGTAACGAGCCGAGCTCCGTAATTACACCTGCCCTGGGTTGTGAGCTGTGGTTTATAGATCCATAGGTACATGCATATATTTATCTACGGGGTGTTTCTCCGCCGGGTCCCCAGGTGTGGGCTCTGCTCCTGGACCCTCCCGGGCAAACGGCAGGTTGTTGTGGGCACCCACACAGGTGCAGGCACAGCGCAGGCAGTGCCGCCTTTGTAGGATGCCCCTGTAATTTCATGCATATTAAGCCAGTTATGCAAAGCGGTTTCAGCACAGCCTCTGCCTTTGGAAGCACAGGTTTTGCACATTCAGGTCGATCAGTGAAAACAGAGCTGGGAGGCTGTTGGTGCCCATTAGCATTTGAATATCGCCCTCCCCAGTTTTGGGGCAGAAAGGGGAATATCCCACGTGAGCAGTCACAAAAGTCATTTGAGTTGGTTATTTTTAAAACGCCGATGTCAGGAAGTTATTTTCAAAGCAAAGTGTTTCTGGTTTAGTGGTTAACTAAAGTGCATTCGCGTTCTGCTGCACAACATTCGGTATCCTGCAGAATTCATTTGCCAATTAGTTTTAACCAGCAGCGACTCGTTATCCGTTCCAGCGTTTGACAGAGAGCTCCGTTAGCAGCGATCTGATCCAGCAGCATCAGGGTTATGGTTTGGGGGAGGTTTTTTTTTCCAGGTGGAAGTAGACCAGTATGTTCTCAAATTGTAATTTTATATATATAATTTTTTTTTTGCCAAGATGCAGGAGAGCTTGCCAGTTTTTACCGAAAGAATAAGAATTTTCACAAAACTCCTGTAGATCTACAAACTGTTCATAAATTTATTGACAGTTGGCAGCCCTGCTGTGCATGCTGTACTGTTATATATCTGCCTTCCTCACATCTGCTTTGTCGGGGTATGAGACAGCCAGTCAAAAGTAGCTTAAGGAGGCTTAGCGGTGTCTGTAAATAAAATGGGGGAAAAAAGCTTTATTTTTGCCTTCCTCCAAGATTTTCCTTTTTTTTTAACCTGAAAGGACTTTAATGAAATTCTTGAGTCTTAAGAGCAGCAAGTGCAAAACAAAGGGGTCTGGCTCTTGTCTCCTCTGTGGATAATTCCCTTAGACGTGACATGAAGGGGTGGAAAAGAGCATCCTCCAGATGCAGAAAGTGAGGTCTCCATCTCCAGGAGGACGGTTCTCCTCCTGCTGCCTTTTCCGCTGATTAAACCAGGTAGTATTAGCGCTAGGACCCCTCCGTTAACAGGTGGTATTAAGATTGGAATAGCATCCTGGCTCTATTTTTTGGTCTTCTTCCATAAAAAGGCTGCCCGTCCCTTACGGCACGCCAGCTCAGAATATCAATGTGTTTGCCAATCTCTCATTTTGCAGGGAAACCGGGCTGCTTTGGCTTTTCCCCCCGCGCAGTTGCTGCGCCCGGGGAGGCTCCAGCCGCCCTCGCCGTGATCCATGGCCCTGTGGATTCTGCTGACCACACGCAGTAAATCCCACCCCTCCCGCCCGGTCCTGCAGAGTCAAATTTAACTGGTAAAATTGAAGCACAGTGTCTGGGGCTTAGTGAAGCAAGGCAAATCCTTTCTATAAGCTGCAGAGGTGACCTTTTAAACCACCTCCCACACCAAGCCTCCTAATTTTGTTCTTGACACAAAATATAAACCACAGGAAGGGCTGGCAAGAGGGCCAGAATACACGTGCTCTGCTTCTGACTTCTTTTAAAAGAATTTTTGGCAAAACTGGGAATCTGCTGTGATTTGCCAGCGTCGGAGGGGCCCCGGTGCCACGGCGAGTGACAGCAGTAACTCAGCAGCCTGATTTGGGTGAACGGAGCCACGGGCCAGGTTTGACCCGTCCGTAGGCAGAGGGTGAGCAGGATGGCAGAGCTGCTGGATCAGACGGTACTTTAAACGTCTGCTTCATTTTAATTTTACAAAACGAGCCTAAGAAGTATTCTTAGGGAATGTTTAAAGTACAAAGGAAAACTTTGTTTAAAAATAGATTTTTGACAATGTAAAATAGGTTAGTGCTTCCTTTGAGGCAAACAAACAACCCACTTAAGAATTAAAAATTTCCAAGCAAATGATTTGGAAATCCTTCCTTCTTGAAGCACGATCAAAGTAAAGTCTTGACAGGTAGCATTTATCACAGGTAGTGCCTTCTGCTCGCTAAGTACTTGATGAGGCAAAAAGAAAAATTAAAATGGGGGTTCATAGTTACACGAGTATCTCTTGTACTTCCAGCATAAAAAGACTCCCTTTAGGCAAAACCCCAGGTTGCACAGAGGCTGCAACTCTGTTGTGAAACTACGGGTTTGTCATTAAATAACCAGATTTCTGGTTAGAAGAGGGAGAAATGCAGAGGAGGCGGCGGGTGGCTCTCTCCAGCCTGCCCTGCGGAGCAGCTCTGGTGACCTCTCCTCCGCGTCCATCGGGATCTGGACCTTTGAAACCTTCCATGTGGTGGGACTTCAGCTTTGCTTCTGCCACATCGTCCCATCTTCTCATGCAGAGCACTTGAGGGCTTCATTTCCAGCCTGGAAATGGGCAGAGGGAAATGAGGGAATTTTCTACAACTCCCTGAAAGGAGGCTGTAGAGAGGCGGGGGTCGGTCTCTTCTCCCAAGTTACAGATGACAGGACAAGGGGTGATGGCTTCAAGTTGCACCAGGGGAAGTTCAGGTCAGATATTAGGAAATATTTCTTTCCTGAAAGGGTTGTCAGGTATTGGAATGGGCTGCCCAGGGAGGTGGTTGAGGCACCATCCCTGGAGGGATTCAAGAGAGAAGGTGACTTGGTGCTCAGGGATATGGATTAGTGTTGGGTGGGGTGGTGTTTATGGTTGTTGGGTTTTTTGTGTGGGTTGTTTTTTGGTTGTTTTGTTGTTGTTGTTGGTTGGTTGGTTGGTTTGTTTTTTTTTCCCCATTGGTTGGACTAGATGATCTTAAAATGTCCCTTCCAACCCAGGTGATTCTGTGATTGTGTGAATAAGGATCAGACGGGGCCTGAGGAGAGCACGTCCCGGGGCGCAAAGGACGGTTCTTTTCGAAAGCCGTAGGAAGCCGGTCCCCGGGAAGGCGGGTTCAGGGGGTGTGCAGCTTCCCACGGGAGACAGTGTCGTTGCATTGTGCTGCGTTAAGAGAAAGAAGTCTCTCTGTGACAAATTTTCCCCTCCCATCTTAATATTCAGCCTTAATTTCTCGTTAATTCAATGCCTTCTTTCCCAGGTGCAGCAGCGAACGCCCTTCTCAATATTCCCTTTCTTCTTTCTTGCTTTCCTTGAGGTCAGGCTTTGAACTGGTGTGTTGTGCTTTAGGTGATTAAATTATTATATATTTTTCCCCAAAAAAGATTTTTAAATGAGAAAATTTTGTTTCCCTCTTCTTTAACTTGATTTAGGTGTCAGGACATTCCCTATTTGCAGACTAATCCTTCCTCATTGTAGTTGTTTAGAGGCAGAAAATGTGAGCAGACAGGGGGACACCGTAACTGAGATCCTGGCGAGGTTGCAAGGAATTGGGTCCAGGTTTTTTCAACATCCCTGAAGCTTCGCCGTGCTTAGAACTTCAAGCACCTTTTCAAGAAGAGTTATGGTGCAGCAGCAACAGATTTCAGATCTTGCCCGTAATGTAGTCAGTCTGGTGCTTCTGGGGCGGGTAGAAGGTGTGCAGTTAATTATCCCCCCCCCATGAAAAGTGTGTGTGTTTTCAGGAGCAGCCGTGTCAGAATTCAGTGAGTGCCGTAAGTGGTTGTGAAATATAGCTGCAGAGGGTGGAAGGCATCCAAATAATTCCCATTTCAGCTTTTGAGATCCACCATTCTAGATTTATGGGCACTCTTTTCTGTGCCTGAAGGACGGGATCTCGGGGCAAGGAATGCTGATTCCGTTTCCCTGGTGCAAAGCGATCCTTCTCTCTGTTTTACTGAGCGGCTGATTCTTAAAATAAATGGACTAAATGGGGGAAAGATTTATTAAGCCTATCTGAGGAGTCACGGCCCCACCCCAGACACAGCAAGGATGTACAGCCTAAGTGGGCTTCAGCCTAATGGATCCCACTTAAAAGAATTTATTTAAAGAAATGTTTAGTTTCTGGGCCGTTCCTCACGGCAAATGGGCTTCGCTCAGCCGTGTTCCTGCAGCCCGAGCACGGAGCTGCCGGCATCCCGCGGGACCCCGCCGTGCAGGAGGCACACGTTGCTCGGGCACCTACGCCCGCAACTGATGTCAAACTTTTAAAATATTTAGGAAGGGACAACTGCAGATTGAGGACGGGAGCATTACCCGTGCGAGGCTTTTAGTTTTTTTTTGCTGGAGGTTGCAAGACGTTGGGAGGAAGGCGTTCAGACTGTTGGCTGCTCTCAAATACCCCAGCTTGCACTTGCGCTTGCGGGGAAAATGAAGCCTTTGAGCCAGCTTTTTTCTTTTGCAGATGTAGACACTTAACGACAAGCCACCTGATTGTCAGCAGTGGTGAGCAATCACAGCTTCCATTCAGCTTTTTGAGAGCCTCAGTGCTTGCTGCTGTTGGAAATAAGGCCACTTGTGCTTAGGTGCCTAACTTTCGGAAAGTGAGTTTGAAATTGTTTTGCCTTGAAAGGGAATTACTGTGATTTGCCTTCCTGGAGGTGATTGAGCCAATCCACCGCCCTGGCGCTGCCGGGGGAGGCTGAGTTATTCCTGGGAGGCTTCCCAGGTGGCTTCAGCGGTCCGCAGGAGATGACACTGCTCCTCTCTCCATCACACACGGGCTTTGCGTTTGTCTTTGACGTTGGTGCACCCGTCACATCTCGACTATTGTCTGTGAGCAAATGAAATCATTGTCACCTTGCTTCTGGAATCACAGAATGGTTAGAGTTGGAAGGGACCTTCAAGATCATCCAGTTCCAACCCCCCTGCCCTGGGCAGGGACACCTCCCACCACACCAGGTTGCTCCAAGCCCCATCCAGCCTGGCCTTGAACCCCTCCAGGGATGGGGCAGCCACAGCTTCTCTGGGCAGCCTGTTCCAGTGCCTCACCACCCTCACAGCAAAGAATTTTTTCCTAATATCCAATCTAAATCTCCCCTCTTCCAGTTTAAAACCCTTCCCCCTTGTCCTGTCCCTCCCCTCCCTGACCAAGAGTCCCTCTCCAGCTCTCCTGGAGCTCCCTTCAGATCCTGGAAGGCTGCTCCAAGGTCTCCCCGGAGCCTTCTCTTCTCCAGGCTGAACAGCCCCAGCTCCCTCAGCCTGTCCTCACAGCAGAGGGGCTCCATCCCTCTAATCATCTTGGTGTCCCTCCGTTGGACCCGTTCTAACAGTTCTATGTCCTTTCTCTGTTGAGGACTCCAGAGCTGGACACAGGACTCCAGGTGGGGTCTCACCTCAGCCTTCTTTCAATCAGCTGAAGGACTGAGCGTTACAGGGATGGTGCAGGGAGATTCTGGATCAGTGACAGAAACTGTCAACAACCTGTCTTTAAATCCAGTCACCGACCTAACCTTGGCTGAGCAGTGCCCCAGCCCAGGAACCCTCCTGTTGGGTTCAAGCCCTCGCAGACGGGGGGTGTTTTGGCATCGAGGTGCCTGGAGAGAGGCCCGGGTCGAGGTGGCTCCGGGTTTTGCCTCCCGGTTCCCCGTTGCTGGGTCTGCAGAGACGCCTGGCTAATTGGAAACAGGAGGTGCAGGAGCTCAAGTGGAATTCAGACCGTCTCAACCCAGGCTCAAGTGCTTTCATTTTGCATTTTTTCAGATATGCGGTGGGAAAGTAAATTGGTGGTAACACGTGTAAAATAGCACAATTGCTTTTTAATTACTTATCTAAATGGGAAGCAATTATCAGCGGAGTAGGCAGGAGTCTGAACAAATGTTTTAAGTAGCAATTGACAAAAATTTTGGGTTTGTCCACTGTTTTTTTGTTTGTTTTTTTTTTCTGGAACATTCCCTGTTCGCTTTAAGCCGCGGCTGCAGTGAGAAACGAGCAATGTTAAACACCTCATTCTTGCGTATAGGATGGGATTTCCAGTGCCTGACCACTGGGATAGGCACAGAGCAGACCACCTGGACAATGTTCCAAGCTAAAGAGACTGAGAGATGCTTGGAATTTCCTAGGGCTTTGCCACTGCCTGTTAAAATTTCTGCGAAGTGTGATGTGAGCGAAGATGTCTGAATAGGCTGAACCTTGCAAATGTTTGAGACAGAACCGTAATGCAAAAAGCACCCACCTGTCTGAGGCTCTTGAAGGGCTCGACCTCAGATTTGCTGAGAGCAAAGAAGATTCCAGAGTGTGTATCAAGCCTTAGAGTTTTCAGTGGGGCTTTTTATACTCACTAGACCAACAAGACGGAGTGACGGAAGAAAGTCTAAAAAAAAAGTATTAGAACAGAAGGAAATGAAATGCGGCTAAAGAAAATTGATTTTGTTTCATCAAATACTTTCTGAAGTTATGAAGTTGCAGTATTTATCTTAGAAATACTTATTTTCTGCATGGATTTCAGAGCTGTAAAAAATATACATTCTCCTTTGTCAACATTTTTTCCTAAAAGGGCTCGGTTTCGATAGCTGGACATGCGCTAATCCCTTTTTATTCTACAAAAGAAAGAATGAGAAAAAGAGGAAACAGAATTACTTGAGTCTTTATGAACTCAAACAGTTTGCTTAAATGTATTTTGTGCCCAGTTCGCCTGCTGAGCTGGAAAGCTCTTGGGATGAATCCTGTGGCCTTCAGAAGCCCCAGGACCCGAGCGGTACCGAGGATGGCCCGTTTCTGGGTACGTGCTCGCTTGGGTAACGCTGTGCGTAAGGGGCTGTATCCTGAGGGGGGTTGTAAGCTCTGCCTGTGCGGGGTTTAGCTTTGCTCTGGGCCAGCCGGGTCCACGAGGGGCCAGCAGGCAGGTTTCTGCCCATCCCTCCACCCCGGCGTTGGCCATAAGCTGTAGCGGAGGGTTCCTTGCCACAAGATGTCACCGACACGAAGAATTTACTGAGCATCTTCAGCGGGAAACATGGCATTGAAATGGCTGAGGAGCATTCGCAGCTTTGAAATGCCGCCCTCCATAAAGAGCTGGCAGCTTTGAAACTGCTTGGAACGGAGCTGAGCTGTGGGTCTCGGGGTGAGGATAAGTTTCCCCCTCCCCTGGCCCGGGGCAGGGAGCAGCATCCTGGGAGAGACGGCTCCTGGGTGGGATCCCCTGTGGTCCAGACATCCCATTTCCAGTTCGTGTTCTGGTCCGTGGCTGGGACTTGCCAGACCCTGGGTCTGTTGGATGGGAGTGACAATAATTGCTTGGTTCCCAGAGACGGTGAAATGTTTAATTGCCTGAAATTGTAGTCTTGACGTGAAAACACTTGGAAACAAAAGCGTTATTGGCATATTATATTACTGTTAAAGCAGCAGCTTTCCCCATCATCAATATATCCACCACGTTCTGGAAGGAAATTCGTGCAAAGCCCAACAGAAATGACAAATAAAGCCAAACATGCTCAGTGGCGGGTCTGGCCTGTACTCACTGCTGGCTTTGTGGGTTGTCGCAATGAAAACCGAGGTTGTGGTGTATCAGGAGGGGTTCAGCTGGAGCACAGCAGAACTTAGAGAGGGATGAGTGCAGTTGGAGATAGCCACTGGGGGAGACGTTTTGGAATTTCATGCCCCAGAAAAGGAAGGGAAATTTCTTGTGTGATTGTGAGTCTGAAAAATTTCAACTGCAAATATTTAAATATTCCTTCTGTAAGGTTTTGTATCAATGAAGCCAGAATGTTTCGTGGCAACTTTATGACGGGACATCTATACTTTGGGTTCTTTCAGAATTTTTCAAGCCAGCTTTCCCTAGTGTGGGAGTATGAATACTTCCTCGGGGAAATAAATGTAGCTGAATCTTCTCTATAACGTATCGTATCGTGGTGCTAGCCCCTGGAAGGTTAATAGGAAACTGTACGTGGCACTTCCAGCAAGCTATAACTTTTTGATTGAAATTTGTAATGTGTCAGAAGAGAGCCTTCTCTGTGAGTTAAATTTCACAGAGGAAACTCCCAACACTTCCAGATGTGTCTGCTAAGTGAAATAGTGAATCGAAAGCAGAAGACGGCATCAGGTACAGCTTTGTGAAACATTCCCCAGCATCCCGAGATCCCTCCCGCCTCCCTGCCTCTGGGGCTCTCGCTTTCAAAGGCCCTGCTGGGAGTCTCTTACGGCCTTTTCGGAGGAGAATATCTCCTCCCAGTGTCCCACCGTTGCCGATCGGTGGCTCCAGCTCGGATGATGTACCTCTGGAGGTAAACCTTCAAAATGCTTTGCAGAAATCACGATGTGCGGCTGGTTGGGGTGAGATGGTCAAAGTCAATCACGTCGCGGGTGAAGCCGGATCCCCTGTGATTGCCAGCCGGCTCTCCGTTGAGAAATGTCCCTAATGCCCATAATGGCGTGCCCATTTCATGGTGCTTTGCGGTGAGAGCTCTGGAGTGGCTGCCCACATAAGCAGCTTTCACATAAACACTTCAGTTCTGCTTCACCGGGGAAGGTTTAGGTGCCGGTAAGTGAAGCTCCACGCTCTGACGTGGCCCAGAGCTGTTGGGTTTGTGTGGGACAATTAAATTGCCTCAGGCGAGTTGGACCCCCCAGGTGGGCACGGACCATATGGTGCCTTTCTGAGGAGCTCCTCAGGGGTCTCCTGCTGGTTTGTCCTTTCAGGGCAGGATCTGGCTTGTTATCCCCCACCCTGTTACTTGGGTAGAACCAAAATTAGATGCCGTGGGCAAAGCATTACCTGCTGACTGCATTTCTTCAAGTTGTGCTTTTTTTTTTATAAGGTAGCAAAGCCCCTGCAGAGCTGTGCCTCTGCAGACTGCCGTCGTTTCGGGGAGTCTCTTTGTGTGGGTGTTGGTTTGATGCACAGAACCATCATTATGGCACCCCCCACCCCAGGTGTGTGGAGCATCTGTCATTAGATGCGTACATCAATCCGGTTCTTGTTTGGATGATTCACCTTTGTAAGATGCAGTGTTTGAAGACTTAATGTGGAGATCTGAAGCTTGAATAGGTTTTACTTAAAAGGCTTTTTGTACAAGTTTCTTACTACTTTCACTGAGGCTAAATCATAGAATCATAGAATCATCCAGGCCAGAAGGGACCTCCAAAGATCATCTCCCCACAGTCACAGGGACACCCCCAACTAGACCAGGTTGCCCAGGGCCTTGTTGAGCTTCAACCCTTACTCGTTCAAAACTCCAATTCCAGACGTTCTGTGGACTTCCCGAGTCAGGAGGCAGACGTTCTGCGAGGCCTCAGGCTTTTCTTTCCATGTGCACCCCCACAGCTTGCGCTGAGCCTCTTGCATCCTGGGCTGTGGCAGAAAATGCAAGTGTTGTCATTTGGCTGGTGATTAGACATGGCCTCAGCAGATGTTTTCTCTTGCTTAAAGTGTTCTTTCTCACCCGGCGTGGTTGGCTTTCCTGAAGTGCCGTTCTTCCTCCCCTGTGACCCCAGCCAGCTAACGAGTACGGCAAAACTCCATCCTGAGGAGCTTCCCTGGGCAGGTGGTGGTCTCCAGCCCTTCTTCCCCAAGCCCAGTGGTGAGTGATGGATTTGGGGTCTTGGTGGCTCATTTCCAGAGTTGCTGCAGTGGGATTCCAAGGGAAGTATTTCTGGCACCCGTATTTCCCTTTTACTAATGCACTCTCTGCAGCATTAGGAGCCCGCTGATTATTCTTGCCATATGTGTAAGATGTGAACGAAGACGGGGTGTTTTTCAGCAAAGCCTTGGAGGTGTTTTTTCTCCTGGTGCAGCCCCAGCCAGAGCTACAAGGCTCGGGCTGTCAGTCAGCCTGCACGGGGGGGCACAGGACATCTTTGCTGCAGAACCTGCTGCTTGTGGTTTATTCCCCGTAACCTGCGTGCACCGTAGGGCATCACTCATGGGGGCTGCCAGGTTTTTCCAAAGCTGATGGGTTGTGAAGGACAGATTTGTTAAGGTATTGGCAGAGGGGAGCTGAGACTAAGCTGTTAGAGTTTGTGGCTGAATGTTGCTACAGAGAGAGGCTCCCTAGTGAAGTGGGGATGTTTGAGGATTTTACATGCAACTGAAATGACGGTGTAGAACATTCTGGCATGGTGATAAGTGTGGACAGTCAGAATGTACACCAAAATGGGCTTTACTGTGGGAAAAGAAGGCGTGGGCACCGGTGAGAGTGGGTTGCTGAGCACGTGCTTCTGCTTCACAGGCTTGAATGGAGCCTGAGGAACGTTTCTGGGTGAGTTCTCTGATTCATTCGTGCTTCCGTGTGAATGAATCAAAGACCATCTTTCTGCATCTCTGCTGTGGGGCCTCAGGTGGGGCGTGGAGTTGGTGCAGCCACTTTCCTCCCAGCTTGGTTGGAAACGAAGAGGTTTTGAGGCTTCAGCGGGTTCTGCTGCAGCTCCTCGTCGCAGGCTGATGAGGTGCCTCGAGAGGTTCTTGCTCAGGGGTATGTCAGGCTGTAACCAGCATATCTACCTACTGTAGGAACATTCGCCGACTACAAGGATTAAAAAAGCTAAAATAAATAGTATTCAATTACTTTCTTGTAGATATCACAGTATAGATCTGTCTTGAAAGAGAGCGCTTGGTCTCTTTGAGATGTTTTGTTCTGCTTTGGCTTTTGGTTCCCCATAGGATGGCACTGGAGGACTCCAGCCAAGCATGGCTGTGACCTTAGGATGAAATGCAGCATTTCAGCCCTTGGGGAAGAATTTAGTGTCTTCTGCTGTGAAGCCAGATCCTCTTCTCTGAATGCTGGGATGGGCGTAAAGTAGTTCAACGATAGTCAGAAATTGGAGGATCATCACCAGAAGTGATTGATGGTCCTTTGAAAAAATGAATTTCCTCTTGTACATTTTCTGCCCAGGGAGGTATTTTGGGGAGGGGCTGAGGGGGGCTGAAAATATTATTCTGTTCCATTTTATTGTTTTCTTGTTGCTGTTGGCAAATGCCTAACCTTCTGTCTGTTTCTACTGTATTAGGTTGCAGAGGGAGAAAAATAAATAGCGAATCTTTTAAAAAAACAATCTTTTATTAATAGGGAAGGGATTAAAAACAAGCAAAAATCCATATTTTCATTAAATGTTTCATGAAGTGTCCTTGTTTTGCGGAAACATTTTTAAAATATTTGTCAGAGAACCAGGTTTTTGCAGACTGCACCGTTCTCACTAAACACTAAAATATTCCAGCATGGGGGGAAGGAGCCGTTGTAAAAAGCACCCCCTGCGCTTATTTCTTGAGGGGGTTCAGGAGCGTTCTTTCCAAATGTGCCTCCGACACGTGGGTGGGAAGATTAATCCCGGCGGTGGGGAGGCAGGGCTGCGCCCCCAGGCCCGTGAGCATCCCTGGGTACCCGCAGAGGGAGGGATGCGGGAGTCTGGAGCCCGTCCCCAGCGGGGGCTTTGCCTTGGGCAGCGCCGCTCCTGTCACTGCAGGGTCCTGCCCTGCTGCCAGCCCAAAACCCACTGGGAGGAGGGGGGCTTTCTGTAAGGAAGAGCCACGTACCCGAAGCCAACAAACAGAGCTGAAAGCGCTCTGCAGGCGGCTTTTTGAAGACTCCCTTTGCTGGCTGGGAGATGCAGTGGGAACATCCATTCCGCGCTGGAGCCCAGCGCCTTCGCTTCAGAATTTTGCCACCCAACTCCTCAGTACTTTAAAGGCAAGATTAATGAGCACTTTATCCAGCGCATATGAGCTGCCTATCAAGAATATTTTCAACAGTGCACCAGTGATACACTGCAGATAGTGCTGACAGAAGCTAAAGTGAAATGTCATACGTTCAGATCTGACGCCGTGTGCAGTTGGAAGGGGCCCGTGCTGCCTTCAGAGACTGACAGCTAAATCCTTCATTCTTTCAGCTTCCAACATATGGCATGAAGTAGGGTGTGAAAGATAAATTTCTTTGGATAGGTGCAGAAAATATGTGCAACATTTTTACTGGTTGGCTGCATAGAAAGATCAAAACAGACGTGTTTTCCGAGAGCAGGGATGGAAGGCTTTGATATGGTACATCCAGATTGCCCGTATTAATGACGGGTACCTCCGTGGAGGAATTAATAGCGTTCTCCATAAGCTTAGCGGTGACCACGTGAGGGAAAATGGGTTAGAGAGAGTTCCCTGCCTGCCCTCATTTGCCTCGTGGCACAGTTCTTGTTGAAATAGGGAGTTGGAGGAAAGTTCCAAGTATGACTCAACTTTCCTGTGCATCCCTGGCAAGTGTCCCGGGTGCCACCCTGCTCTGCCTGGGCAAGCACCCCATGCTCTGCGTCTGTATCAGATATCCAGAGCTATTTCAGGGGGTTGAGATGGGGTTGACTCCAAAGCAAAACAGTTGGGCTTAATCATAGAGTGCCCTGATACAACCTCCTCAAAAATTTGGTGTGTGCTTAGTATTATGTTACCTGGAGATTTCATCTTGACAGCTGAAGCAAAAGCCTGGTAGAGGCGGGTGGTTTAGCCAGACAGAAGATGAAATATTAATCTCGATTAACTCAAAGTAAACAGATGTTCTCTGATGCCAATATCACTAAAAACTGTCTTCATAACTGTATATATTAGGATCAATGAAACTTATTCTCTCGGGAGACCTGAGCTGTTGTGAGTTTGCAGGCAAAGTAACCAGGCAGGCGTGGAAACCAGTACGTAAGTGTGTGATGGTGGTACAGAGAACGCGGCAGCCTGGAATTTAAGAATGAAAAAAAAGCACTTTTCTATTGCCCTTTAATAAGAATTAAGAAAACCAATCATACTGATCAAATTTTTCCTGCTTCCTCCTCTCCCTGCCCAGCTGCAGTCTGTTCGCTCAGGTTTCCACTCGGGGGCACGGGACTGACTCTGCCTGACCCTGGCCTGTCCCCAGGTGCCCGTGCCCGGTGGCAGGGGGTGGGACAGTGGTCCAGAAGATGCTGCTTGTTTCTGAGGTGCAACGGAAGAGAAAGTCTCAGGCACACATTTTCCAGTATTTAAATAAACTCCCCAAAATGTTGGTCAGAACAAGTTAAATAGGTAACGTTCCCTTCTCACCTGCGAGATGGTGACAGGAGCATCCAGAGGGAACATTCCCAATGGAAAATGGAAAGATAAAAGGCCTCATTTTGGTGACTCTGGAAATCAGATGCCTCTGGAGGGAGGGCTGCTGTTGCAAATGTTGTTTTCTGAAACTAGGACTGGATTTCCCATACCATAGAATACTGGGAAATGATTATACCTTTGTCACAAAAACACTGCCCTGTGCCGTCTCGTGTTCTCATTTCAATACCTGATACCAGGGAAAAATTTGAATTTTAATGTGAAATGTGGTCATCTAGGACACATTTGGACCTTCTCAGCATTTTTGTGTGTTGGCTGGCTGACCGTTCCGTGCTGCCAGGGAGGAGACTCGGGCTGCAAACGGAGAAGCACCGAACAAATAAGAGGATATTGCTGAGCTCTGCACAGGGCACCCCGTCGCCGCGGTTTAGAAAACACGGCACGTCCAAGCCCGATGTCCTCGTGCAGCAATACCTGTTGTAATGGAAACAAAGCATCCCCCCAAGTGAACGGCTGTGCTGTGGATGGCAACGAGGCTGGGAAGAGGGATGAAGTTCACTTGCTTTCTTTACAGCTTTAAGATTTATTCTGCCGTTCTCCTGGGCTGGGGCCTTTCCCAGTGAGAGGGGGGAGAATTTCAATGCTGAATATTCCAGCAAACTGTTTACGTTTTAAAATCATCTTCGGATTTATTGAGGTAGCATCTCTGCCGGATGAAATCTACTTTAGGGGCTAATAGTAATAGCAATATTTTATAGAGAGAGGCGCTTTCTAACACGGATAATTCCAAAGCATTCCTCAAATGCGTTTCACCTTGGTCTTGTAGCACTGCTTGTACAAAAAGATAAACCATCTATCAGCAGAGAGACTGCTTTAAATTGCCAGCTTTAGGGACAAATATGTTCTTTCCTCTCCTCCGCTCTGCAGGAGCAGCTCAGCCCTGGGGTGATGGTGCTGTGGATCCCAGCCTGTGCTCTGGGAGAGCATCCCTTTCCCAGGCGTGGAGACAGCTCTGACCAAGACTTGAAGCCTCTGTAGGGCTTTCGAGAGCCCCAGACCTCTGGGAACTCCGCTCCTGGAGGGAACGGAGATGGGACAATTTACTGGAATGTAAATGGGGAATAATGCCAGTGAAATCCACGAATGTGCTGTTATTTAAGACGAGAGTGAAATGAGACTCCAGCTGCAGTTATGGATACGTGCCCCAGCTATTTGCAGTAATAACCCAAAGGAGCAGACGCCTTTGAGTGTATTCTTCTTATTATTTCTCCTTTTTGGTTGCAAACGACCTCATTTACGTATAGTTGATTCATTTTATTCCTCTGCTTAACGCTTATATGAGCCAATGAAACTGCCTGCGAAGCTGCCAGTTAATTCCAGCCGAGCCTGGAAGCTGTGGCGCTGGAGCCAGCTGGAATTCGCGCCGGCAGAGGGGACTCACCCAGCACCAGCCTTCAGTCCCTGCTCACCCAGCCTGGCTCTCGCTGGCTGCAGGAAGGAGGAAAGTACTTTATCCCACTATCAGTTTTTGCAGCCCGATCCCCACCCTGGTGTTCTGTTGAACAAGTGAGGAACGCGGAGGACGGTGGCGTGAGCCACGTAACATCCCGTGGCCAGTTCTCAGCCACGACACAAACCTTCCTGGCTCTCACCCTACGTCCCCGTCTGTTTAGAAATGATTTAATGTATGACTTTGCCATTATTTGTTTGTGAAAAAAAATGGGAGGCAGCCCCCTAATGTTTCTTCACGAAGGTCTTTACGATGCGCCTACACCTCACCCACCACTCTGGGATCCGGTCTCATTTTGACTCTTTGGAATTGCTCTCAGGAGAAAGAGTGGAAAACCGGTGTTGGTCATAGTGAGTTGAAGCCCGGGGCTGGTGTCCTGCTGGCAGGGGTGAGTAACAGGCCGTCTTCTGTGCGTGGCAGAAAGTGGGTGGTGGTGGCAGATCTGAAGTCGCGTCTGCGTCGTGAAGCTTGGCTGGTGGTAGGGTGGATGGGAACCTGCTAAACTTCTTCAGCCACATGTGTGACAGCATCTGATTTCCTTCATTCTCCTCATCCAGGGATATTCCCCTTTAAATCTACACACGAGTGTAAATCCAGTGTGGATTCAATGAAGGTGTTTTAGCAACAGTGGAAACCTGGCTGGAAAACTTGCTTTTCCATCCCCACTGGCGCTGGAGGGGACTGTAGATCTCTAAGGGACACGCCACGATCACAGACTGCCCTTTCTTCCTCTCTGTTCCTCCAAGTATCTTCATATTCTGACCTTTAGGCAGAGCTGTGTGAGATGTAAAAGCACCAGAAGCAAAGAGAATCCTGCAGCACATTGATTCTTGCAGTTTGTGCGTTTGCCAGGGCACAGCAGCAAGGAGCTGGTGGCTCACACTGTTTCCATTCTTTTTTAAGAGATGAATCCTTTCAGTCTCAAAGGAACCACGCAAACAGCAAAAGGACCGTGAAGGAGGTTAGTAACCAGTTGTGAGAAAAGCCCGGGAGGTGAATTCCTGCTGTCCCTGGCAGTGCAGGCATTCCTGTATGTAGTTGGGGAATCGCAGGCGCTGAGCCCGTGCGTGGGTGCCAGCGGGTGACGTTGTGCTGCTGGATTCCCTCGGGAGGTACCAGGTCGCGGCTGTTCCACGTGCCGGGGTTCTGGGATTTGGCTTCCAGTTCTGCCGGCGGGCAGCTCCGGTTCCACGCAGAGCACCGTTCGAACAGGAAGGTTTCTTAGAAGGATGCCCAGAATCTGGGAAAGTGGAGTAATACACAGACCACGGGATGACGTTTACCATGTTGTTTATGGTTGTTGGATTTTATTTATTTTATTTTTTTTTTCCCCATTGGTTGGACTAGATGATCTTAAAAGGTCCCTTCCAACCGAGGTGATTCTGTGATTCTATGTACAGAAACGTCCTTCGTCACGGGTCTGGACGGACTGTGATAACGTCACACTAGTAGAGGAGTGGAGCTGGGGGGGTTGTTGCTGTGTTGATTACAGAGTTAGTTTTGCTTAATAAAACAGATTGTTTACAAAATCACCTCTGTGTTACAGAGGTTACTGGGTACCCCAGTTTGCCACTTGTTCAAACCGAGCTGGTGGGGTGCAGGTCACCTTCCCTGCTTCTGCTCTTCGGCTGCTGGATTCCAGGATGCTCCAAGCATTTCCCTTCCTGGAAACCTGGGAACTGGAAAAGCCAACCTGCTCCTCTGGAAGAGGTTTGGCTGATGCGTTTGCACGCTTGTTACCCGGCCTAGAAACTGGGAGGAGCACCTTTGTGTTCACTTCTCCTACTCAGCTGTAACTTTAAGGACTAACGTAACAAGTAATTAAAGCCAGAATTTTCAAAAGATGCTAAGCCAATTAGACTCAAAATACAATGGAGAGTTAAGGTGAGTTGGGCTTCTAATTCCCTAAGGGTCTAATTTCCAACAAAGTCTCAGAGATTACGTTAAGCCTATTAATGCAATATGAAATTGTAAGTGTTCTATAAAAAATTATCTTGTGTAGCTATCGGTTCACTTCAAGTCAGCAGTGCAGGTTCTCTTCAACAGGGGGAAAAGATGAGGGAGAGAAAGCAGAAGGAATTGCCTGGCGGGTTAACCTGGTTGGGAATAGAGGGGAGATTTTGTTGGACTCCTTTGGAAGACAGATCTTGTATGGAAGAAGTTTATTGTGGCTGTAATGGCTAAAAGCATCTGTAGTTTTTCACCGTCTGGGTTGCTCTGGGGGCTGGAGAGCCCCTCGGGCTGCTTTATGGTGGCACTTACGGTGTATGTGCCTCTCGGGTGTGCCAGGGTCTGCTACCGTGAACTTCCCCCCTGTCTGCACCAGTCTGACAGACAGACTGGTTTCCACCTCCCACCGCCCCGTGTCATGCTGGGCTGGGACGTGCCAGGCAGCCTGCCCAGGGTGGCTGCCTTGGATGGAGTGCTGGCACCTTCCAGGTGACCCATCCCCATGCCACGGCTCTCACGTGCCCTGGGCATCGCACACGGAGGCTCTGCTGCTGCCCCTGCCCACCAGCTCCAGACCCCAGCGCCCTTCCTGGCCCCCCCACCCATTTCACCTGTGTCGCAGTCCCCGCAGAGCTCGGGTAAGGTGTTGGCTTTTCCCTGGTTAGGCTGGTGGAAGCCTCACTGAAAGCCAGACTGCTCAGCCAGCCGTGCAGAGCGGAGCTGGTTGGTTTGTTCCAGCGTCCTTGCAGAAAAGTGGCATTTAATAACGGCATTTCGCGTGGCTTTGGTTTGTGGGGTATTTTTTTAAAATAGAGAAATCTGAGATCATCCCTTCGTATTTTCTCGTAGCAGGGAGAGCCGCATTTGAACATAATCACTTCTTATGTCAAAGCTCTAATTACATGATTTACGCTTCTAAAATTAAACATGCAAGTAGCAATAATAATAAAAAGTGTTCTGGTTAATTCTAAAATTACTTCAGCTAGCAAACAGATTAGTGTGTTCTTTCTTCAAGTTTGGGAAATATTTTGTTCAGAACAGTAAAGACTGAAGAATGCCAGCTGTAATTTTGTTTACAAAGTGTCTCTTGGGGTGGGTNCGAAAATGATATGGAATTGTGAGTTTTCTAAAAATGCTACTGTATTTATTCCAACATGTGGATGCGGACATGGAACGCGCGTGAGAGACGGCAGGTCTTGCATCACTGTACATCTGGCTGTGGATTCAGCATCTGTTTTGCAGGGAAAATGCTGACGAGTTGAATTCCCCTGCGACGGGGAAGCGCAGCCGTGGGGGAGCACGGGGTCTGCTCCGTACCCCGCCGGCCCTGGGGGCTCCTGGGCAGCCTGGACGTGTAAGGTGGGGAAGGGCATTCGCCTTCTGAGCTCTTTAATA
>VZRU01000462.1:80713-104163 GCA_013398155.1 Pedionomus torquatus
GATTTGGGGGAAATCCGTGGTAAGTCCCAAAGATCCCATGGCTGGAAATGACCTCTCTTGGTCCTGCAGGCTCCAGAGCGGAGCTGCAGGTGCAGAGTCCGGTGACCCCGTGTGGGCTGCTTGCGGACCGGTCCCCTCGCCTGGATGGAGTGGCAGGATTAAGGGCTTTTGTTTCAATTTCTCTGTAACGAGAAGGGTAAAGACGAGAATTTAATGAATCTGGAGATAAACTGTGGGAGAGATGCAGACACCGCCAGCCCGACCCGCGTGTCTGGCAAAGCGGCTTCATCAAGTGCTTATGGCTGGTTTCCTTTTTTGTTTTACTTTTTAACTTTGTAGACATTGGGATTCTGCAGTTAATTATTCCAGTGTACATGAAACTCTTGCGCTGAGTGGATTTGTGCTGTTGAAATTAAAACAGGGAGACAAAAACAACTGTTGGTAATTAGGGATGTTTCATGTGGCCGTGTACCCGGCTTGAAACAACGGGAGCTGCCTGCGTTTGCGCCGCAGCCTCGGATTTGCCGGCGTTTGGGCCATCTAATTATAGGCTACGGGAATTTGCAGAAGGCCCCGAATGTTCATGTACAGTTTACCGCTTTTCCCCAAAGGGCTTTGATGGATTTGGCAATTAATCATCAGATTCGTTTGATTGGAGTTCAGAATTCGTGGGCTTCGTCTGCTGCCGGGTGCCTGGCGCAGGGTTGCCCTACGACGCTTCCCACCGCGTGTCCTTCGCGTTCTCGCCTGCATCTGTTTTTTTCTTCCCTACCAATAACATTTCTCGTACCAGTTTCAAATGAGAGTGGAATCAAAGAAACGGAGCTTTCTTAAGTCCCGGAAGATTTTTGAGTACTGCAGGCGTTGTTGAGGTGATAACAAGAGAACAAAGAAATCCAATTAAAATAACATTTCCTTTCAACGTCCTTTCTTACCTCTTTTCTGTGAAATCTACAATCCTGTTAATTTTCTACTACATCATCAGGAGCCATAAAATCTGAGGCGCTTCAGTTAGTTCTGGGATGTTCTTTTGTTGAGAGGAAGGGGTTTTTTTGTAGATGAAGCTCTGAAAAGGTGTGGAGCTTTGTGCTTGCTGTAAGCAGGCACTCGGCTGCTCTCTCTGCAGGCGGCTGTTGCTCACCCCTGGCTCGGAAGTTAATTCTAGGAGGAAAAAATTGCAGAAGAATACGCTCCCGGGCAAATGAGCCTTGAAAGTCCTGTGGCTTCTCCCCTGCTGGTCTAAAAACGCAGGACACCAGCCGACAGAGGAGCTGGACTTCTCTCTGTCTTGGTTTGTTATCCTCACGGGGCCTCTTTTGCCGGAATTTGGCTACATAAAGTTCCTGGTTTAAAAAAAAAAAAAAAAAAAAAGAAAGAAAAAGCTTATAAAATCTGGATGTTTCCACTTGACCTGCTTGTTTCACATCAGGACTTTCAGCGTCCTTCCAAGTGAATAGTTAAACTGCAGGGCTGGGGTTTTCTTGCCCGACACTCCTGCTTTCGGCTGGAGGTGCCGTTGCTGCTTGTTTCTTCCTTGTGGGCCGGTGTCCTGCTTGGACCTGGGGGGTTCTGCTTTGGCTGGGTCCCACCAAGGCCTGGGGACATCTCTGTCCAAGCTCTGCCTCCTCACACACGCGGATTTTCCCCATTCCAAAGAGTTTCTGGATCTGGTAGCATCTTTTTCCTGATTTTCTTACAAAACCCCTGTCCCGTTGGCTCTTGGCAGATAAAGCTTTTCCCTTCTCTTTTGCCTGGCTGGGTCTGCGTCCCCGGTGCCGGGGCAGCAGTGGGCTGTTGCAGGGCCATCTGGTTGCAAACCAGCGATGCTCTGGTCGCAAACTGGTGATGGTCGCTGGACATCCTGACCAGAGACTGGTCAGGCTGGCACGGTGAGCCAGCAGGTCTGCTCCCCAGCGTCACCTTGGCTGCCTGCTGGGGTAATGACCTACCCAGGCAGTGACCTGCCTCCTGTGTGCGAACACGTTGCAGAGAGGCTCCTGCCAGACGATCCCAGCAGCGTCTTCACCCTGGTGAGCGGTACCTGCCAGACGGCGGTTGCAGGAACAGCAGGAGCCAGTGGTCTGGGAGACCCCGCAAAAGGGAGACTGTGGCGCGAGGGGAGGTCGCTCGGGAGTTGCTTCTGCATCACTGAAGGGGAGGACAAGACGCTGCCGAATAAAACCTGGGTTTAGTCAGACCTAGTAGGTGATACCCTTTCACTTCATCTCCTGGTGGTATCTTCGCAGTGAGGAGCTAGTTAATTTTAATGATAAAAGTGGAGAATCTCCTTATTGAAATTTAAATTGGGTTAATGACTAGTGATATGGCTAAAGGGTACAATTTACAAAACACAAATCCCTTATGCAGAAGTGTGTGTGTTCAGTATCACTCGCGGAAATCCCGTAGTTTTGATTTGACTTATTTAAAGCCAAAAATCAAATACAAAAATCTTGTTAGCAATTCCAAGACTGCAAAACACACCGCTGGAGCAGTTGTTTTCCTCTCCAAAACCAGAATCTGCCTTAGAGCAGGCTGAACTCCTGCCTGAAGGTTCCCTTCCTCCCCGGGGTAATTCCTGGGCTGTGCAAGGGCTGGAGCGGTGTTTCTGGAGGAGGTTGAGGTCAGACGCTCGGGTGTTCCCCTTCCCACACCTGAAACCAGGTTTGGAAGGAGCGAGCCCTCTTTGAATCCCCTAATGAAGTTACCAGGTTTACAGCAAGGTTTGCGTCACTGGGGGCTGACCATCTGTTGTAATGTGCTGTAATGGGAACGGAGCATCTCGGATACGATGCCCTTAGTTATTTGTTACCCGTGTTTCAGCAGAAGCTGCTGAGATGCTGGTCCCACTTGGCCATCTGGGCTGGTGTGCCTGCCCTGGGCTCTTACAGCATTGCCCCGTGCCTGGAGATGCTGAAACAAACATGATGCTCGTAGATGCCTTGTTATGGTGGGAGTATCCAGCTTAGCTCGTAACGCAGGGCAATAGAGCTCAGCCCAGCTCACCTCCCTGCAGTTGCTTCACCCCAAAACGCTCAGAAACCCCAAAATGTTAGGAGTGAGCAGAGCAGCGAAGGATGCTGAGCTGAATCACCGGCCTCGGCACCGTTCTGTCTCCTGCTCACAGTCACCCCCGTGCCCCTGTCGGGTCCCCCCTCAACTCTCCTGCCTGTTCCTGCATTCTGATACACCTTTGCTGAGTAAAGAGGAATGAAACGGAGCGTGTGGAAGGCAGGGAAAGAAGGCGGGGGACTCACAGCGTATGTGGTGCTGCAGTGAGTAGGGGTTCTTCTCACTGAGTGAGAGCATCAACCGCTCTGGCGCCCAGTAACATGGGCAGAAACGAGATCACGAAGAGTAGTAAAGTACAAGAGCACCCAGAGCACGTTTCCTTAAAACTGCCATCCATCCTGCCCAGGCAGGACAACCCAGACAGCTCCGATCCCTGCAGGCAGCTCCAGAGCTGAACTGTCGAACGCAGGAGGGTGGAACAGGGCAGAAAGTGCAAAACCTTTGATAAACATGGAGCTACCGGTGAATTAAAACAATAATTTCCTGTGCTTGCCTGTGGTAAGGGACACGAGACTTTACACCCGGTGTTTTTGGGTAGTACGTGCACTGCTCGTCCCTCTGGCGCTTGGGACCACGCGGGAGCTGAGCCGCGGTCCTGCCCTCCCCTGCCCGGAGCGTCGCTGCCACGGGGCCGGGTGGGCAGCGCGGGGCTAAATGAACAGCGGCTTCCCATTAGAACCACATGTTTCCCGGTGTCTCTACAAGCTGTGGTGTGCATGAAATAAAAACCTCTGACGTTTATGAGGTTCTTTACAATATAGGAGCAAACATTTACTTTCGGTGCCTTAATTTCGACCAGGCGTTCTGCTTGCCTGGTGCATTCCGTGACATCCTGGAGGAGCAGGAATGACATTAAGGCACCGCACGGAATCGCTGGTAATTTGTTTAACAGAACTCATTCTTTTCTTATCATTTCCCATTTTATGAACATGACGTTGTGAATTGATTTGACTTCAGAGTGCACTTAGGAGAGAGCGGTGCATGTGGGCTTTTTATTTCATCTCAGAGTGAAGTTTTGCTCCTTTCTATCCAGTGGGAGCCTGGGAAAAAAAAAGCCCCACATTTAAAAATAAATTAATTAGGAGGTGCTGCAGCTTAAATGAACACAGCAGTAGTAATAAAGGCAGGTACTCTCAGATCTTCAACGGGGCCATACCTTCGCATCTCACAAATAAAAGCGGTTGGAGGAGGGGAAAATAGGCAGTATTTCAGGAGTAGGAATGAAAACGGGTCAGGGGGAGGAAACAAGGTTTAGAAGGTGAAGCAAGAGCAAGTCCTTGGGCTGACACAAAGACTCTGTAAGCTCAACCCTGTCCCTGTGGCCATGAGAGAATGGGTGAGGGAGAGCGGCTGGTAGAGGCTGGGGCTGGCCCATCCACACCTTTAGTAAGCCCTCTGTAAGAGGGAAATCTGTGAACGTTCTCTGAAGGCAGTCCCTGAGGCGGGGTGATGATCACTGGAATCGGAAACTACAGATGAAAAAGACCAGAAGGTCCAGGGTGGTTTATAAATGGGCGAGACCACGAAATAGCGTATGGAGTGGGACTGCTCGATTAAAGAAAGCTTCCAGGGTCTGGTGCCTCCCACGGCTGTCCTGGGGCCAGGTCGGATGCCAACAGAGAGAGACCTTTGCTGGTGTCAAACAGCAGGCGAGAGAGGAGGGACTGTGCATCTTCCTGTGGGTGGCTCTGGGCGCTCTGGCCAGGGTTAGCAGCAGAGGGTGGATCACACGTTCTGGTCATCTCTTGGTGACCTGCCCCTTGGGGCACGGCGATCACGGTCTGGATCGTGCGTTGTGCACCGGGGGGGTCTGCTCTGCTGCCGGCATCTCACAAAATAAACCATGAAATGATAAATAAAACCGAAGTTGGGCCCTTCCTGCGGGAAGACGGCAGGGCAGGAGGCAGCTCGCCACGGAGCTTGGACTGGAAAGGCTGCGAGGCTTGGTCACACACCGACACTCGTTAGCGGCACTGGAGGACTGGATGAAATTGATGTTTTATCCAAGTGTGTTCCAATGTGCTTTAAAATCTCCGGAATTAATCAGTGAATTGTCAGAGAGCTTCAGACTTATTACTTTTTAATAGCATTTTTTATTACTTGCTAATTATAAGGTGACAAAGGTGTGAGGCCCAGCCAGGATTACAGTTCCTCGAGTAAACTGGAGCAGAAGGTCACAATAAATTGAAAAGTTATTAAGTGCGTGCTTTGCTGGAGACATAATGCTTATCATTATAAAACATAGGAATACAGATACTCTTTTTTTTTCTGAATGTCCACAGATGGCACAAGCTAATTATTCTCATTTGTATAGCACCTTACACCTCTGTAGACTTTTTTCAGAATGTTGAAAAACAGATGATCACGTCTGTTTTTGTAGCTGTGTGAGAGTTTTTCATTAACAAGATCAGGCAGGACCATCTGTGTGTTCTGGTAAAAAGTTTACCACCAACAGTGAATCGAAAACTTTCAAACAATGGCTGAATGCATAATCTGTCATGTGTGGATGCAGCGCGTTGGCCAACAGCCCGTGCAGCTTAGTCACAGGTTCCTGAATGCGTTTCTTAGCTGTCTTGGGAGGAAAAGGGGAAAAAAAAAACACCAGTCCCATTCTGCATTGCGTTATTGACCGAGTGAGGTGTTCAGGTTTGTGCCTTTTATGCCGGAACACGCGTTGCCCCGCTCGTCCCGCGGGCACCTCCTCCTGTCTTCTCACCGGAGACCCCAAAGGATGCTGGTGATCGCGTCCCTCCGGGTGGGGAGGCGCGGGAGGCAGCCTGGAGGTCCAAGGGAGGGTGGGTTTACAGCACAGGGGACGTGCTGTCTCCTCTCCCGTGGCAGGGCCGTGCAGAAGGACAGGCAGAGCCATGCACACCCTGTGGAGAACCTGCCCCACAGCCGGACCGCAGCCTCCAGAAGGAGTGGTTGGAACACGTTGACGTTGAACACAGCAGCTGGTGGCACCAAACAGCGCGTGGAAGTTAATTGTCTGCTAACTGGGATTCTCTAAGAGTGTTGTCCCCGTCCTTTCACACTTCCCATGCAGTTTCACGCTGCCTCTCCCCAGCTGCCTCTCCGGCTTCTCCTCTCTTGGTTTCAGAGCAGGGAAGCAAAGTTCTTGGAGGCAGCCAACTTTGGAACGTCGTGCAGGACCTTCTGCAGTCCAGGTCCCAGCTGCTCGCCCTCCTGGGCCAGCTTAACTGTCCCCAAAACGTGGCAAACGCCCCACAGAGCAAGTAGCCCAGTGTGGCTTGCCCCTTGGCATCCCCGGTCCGGAGCGGCCGTGCAGAAGGGCTGGTGGTGCGTGGACGGGAGGGAGATGGCGCTCGGCACGGGGACTCGAGCAGAAAGGACGATAAACGGTGAAAACAGGTGGGAGCAGAGATATCTGCGTCTTTTAATTATATTTTGTCACCTGTAATTCCAGCGTGTTGGGGACAGCCTGGAGCAGGGAAGAGGCGCTTGGCTAATCCTCGGGAAGTGGGTGATTTGTAGCCCTGATGGCATCAGATCAGCTTGGCCAGCGTCACCTCCAGCCCCGCGTCTCCCTTGCCAAGCTGCCGGCGCTCGCTCAGAGGTTGGATGGCTCGTTAGCTGGAGATGTAGAGCCCTCGTTAGAGGTGGAAATGCGTCTTGTCTTTCCGAGGGAAGCATTAACAATTCCACTCGGCAAATTAAGGGGTTCATTTAAGTCTCTTCCAACATTCCCCTGAAAAATGGTGGCTCGTGCAGATGCATCCTCAGCCTGTCTGGTTTTGAGCAGAGTGCGCCGATCTGAGAGAGGATTTCATCTCGGAGTGCGGTTCTTTAATGAGACGATGTCTTTGTGTCCTGTATAATCCACATAATTAGTGTATTTTGGAGCCAGCTCAGATGGGATTTTCGGCAGCTCAGCGCACGGGCTACTCTCAGGTTTGGTTTTATTCAGAAACTTAAAGCTTATCCCAGGCTAAAGCGGGGAGATTTTGCCACCCCCCCAGCCCCCGGGAGAACACGCCTCTCACAGTTTGGCAACTCTCAGCTGGGTTTTCTTGGACAAACCACTTAACTTTGCTCCTTCTCAGGCTCCTGATGTTGCAGAGGGGGAATGATGATGCTCTTATATCACAAAGAAGCTTTTCTGAATTTTAATTAATGACTGGTATGTTTTGGTATTCGGGGAAGGAATCTCACTTGAATTATTGCTTTGTGAGATTATTGTTTTTAGAATGGCATATGAGGAATTTCTTCACATATATTTCATCTTCTCTGGGTATCCTTCATCTTCCTTGTTCATATGTCCAAAATGTAATTATAAAATGTTCCCTTAGGAAATGAAAATTCTAACTGGACTCTTTCAAGCCATGCTTGAAATTTGGGGGGGGGAGGTGTACTTCTGGTGCTTTTCTTTTTTGCTGTCTTTGTGCCGCAGCGGTGTTCAGCACCTCCAGTTGTAGCTCCGTTGTTCCAGGAGCTGTAAAAGATAAACACAAAAAACCCTTGATCCTTGCCCATGCGGGTTTGCCGTTTCAGGGTAAGACAGGAGGGTTTTGATGATTTGAGATGGGCAGATGGGGAGAGTCCTCAGAAACAAAGGCAACGTGGCCCAACACGCCAGCTGCCTAACGCTGCCGGGAGCTTTGTATCTGCTCTGCCAAAGGAGATGTTTTAAGGAAGGCAATGCAAAGGTGGCATTGCTGCTGGCTCACTGGGACCTCTTCCAAAGTCATGAGGGACAAAGCTGCTTGGCTGAGAACAAGAGGAGCCAATGCCAAGGCTCTGGTGGCATGGGAGAGGGGAGAAACATTCGAAGGGTTGGATGCTGAGCTGTTGCTTGAGGCCAGGGGAGAAAGGGGACCCGGGAGGGAGTGACAAAACACCACGGCGTGGTGGTGGCAGGGACACGGTGGCAGGATGGTGGCAGGGATGACCAGGAGGTGTGGGACTCACTGGGGACCTGAGGATGGGTTCCAGCAGATCAGGTCGGCATTTAGGAAGATGAGAGGAGGGGAGCAGAACCCTACACGTGCTGTTAGGTATTTGAAGGAGGAAAACGTGCTCTCACTGGATACGACCCAACTCAGATGGGTGGAGAATTTATTTTTCTGATTATAGGCCCAGTTCTGCTGTACATTTGGTTGGTCGTACTCCACTTTGCTGATCCAACACCCAACAGCCCTGCCCGAAGAATGACAGAATCATTCATTTCTTGGCTGGCGCTTGATTTTGTGATCGAAATAAAACCTTCTGAAAGCTCATAACCGGAACATCTCGGTACAATATTCTCCAGCCATGGAGGATGCAAGAGTTCATTTTCAGATTCTGCCATAATTAAAAAAAAAAAGAGTTACACCTTCAGGAGCCAGTGATGCCTCCTACAATTTGGGGGTTTTAGAGCCTTATACAGAATGTGCTTTGCTACACGTTTTTTTGACTTGCCCTGCATCTGCCTTTTTAATGACAGCCGAGCTTCCCCCTAGCACTCAACGTCCTGCTTTTTCGTTAAAAGCTCAGGGTGAGGAGAGATCGAGGGTTGTGGTGAGAAGACGTGTCCTAGGAAGAAAAGAGAAAAAATAGCGATGCAGAGAAACCCATCCGAGTTTGATACTTGCTCCCTTTGTTGCAGCCTGAAAGGTGTTACTACCTGAAGCATCATTCCTGGGGTCATCCGAAGGCATAATTGAGAATAATTTTGCAGACTGTGTTCTTTTGTATTTTAAATTAATTAAATACAAGTAATTTATCTGTGCCTTTACCCCCAGCGGAAAAAAGACCTCTGGTTCCTTTAACCGAGGTTTCCAGCCTTAGTGGCCATGAGATGATCAATAGCCTGGGAAGGAGCGAGCTCTCTGCCTCCCTAGGAGCTGGGAACATTACTATGGGTGTGATCACCAACTCACCATTGTGGGATGATAAACTACTTTTTAATAGAACATTAACATTAATCTAGACCAGATTAGTGGAGCAAAGCATTGTATGGAGAAGCGTGCTCAATTAAAACAGATGGTCCTCCATGCTGAACGCCGTCCCATTAATGAACCTGCCTCACGAGAGCTCTCCTGCTCCGGCCGGGAGGAGCCTGGCACATACTGATTCGCCCAGCTTTGTGCTGCAGGACTCGTTCTATCATCTTTTACTTTGAGAGCTCTTCAGAATTCCATATTTATCAAATTATTTCTGAATGATTAACACAAGATCTTTACGTTTTCTTCTAATTACACGTCTGTCATTAATCTTCACTATTTCTTTCGCCCCAAGCATTTTCGAGAAGGTGGAGAGTGATGCGATTCAGCAATTAGAACCGGCTGTAAGCGTGATTAAGGCTGTCTAAAACCAGGGGAGAAGGAAAAAAAAATCCAAGACTGCAGCAACACTAATGTGTAGTGTTAGCCAAAATTAATGATCAAACCTCACATCCCAGCATCTTAATATTGTCTCAAGCAAAATGGCTTTACATTAGGAAGTAACACACAGTCACAATCTAATCACTATTTTTCCCCCAGACAAGCTTTTACTGTTCATTACGAGAAGAAACAGAGTCGTGTTCCTTCAATAATTATTTTTTTTCGAGGGCTGAAACACAGCAAAATAGTCACGTGTATTAGGAGACCTTAAGCCTTGCAGATTTTTTTTTTAAATTCCTTGCTTTAAAGAAACCTCTTAAGGAGTAATTCATCTCTAATGCGATCCTTTCAGCCCAAACCAGCTAAATTAAAAGGTGGCGTAAACAGACATGATTTCACCTCGTGTCCTCACGTCCTGCCTCGCTGCAAAGATGGAGGAGAATATTTTAGTGTTCTATCTAGAGCTAAGCAGAATAAATCACCAAATTTTGTTTAGCTTAAGTTTTGAGGCTTGGAACTAGAGGATGTAACAGCAGAGTAAGAGCTACTGCTTTCTCCTTTGCTCGTCCTGGTGTGGTCTTTGCAGACTCGAGCATCTTTTGGCCCTCATTTGCCCTTCAAAGTGTCAGGAAACTGCCTGAATTCAAAATTAATGGAGATAAGGCCTGGTCAGGAGGCTGCAATGCGGCTGCTTGCTGGCCCTTTGGGTGATAAAAAACTATTAACCAAAAACTTTGGTTATTTAGGGCAGCCTTAAACCTGCGGGGGCTCAGTTGGCTCCTCTTTGTTCCCTGCTAGACCAGGGAGGGTTTCAGCAGGTGAAGTGATGGTGGTTGTTTGCCAGGTGATGTGGCTTCATAACGAGTGTGATTTGGCTCAGCTGGGCACCTTCATCCTTCAGCCTTCCCTTTAGATACCCCCATGAAAGCCAGGCAGCAGTGGGATGGTTCCAGGCAAATGAAACCAAGAGCTTCAAGACTGTCATTGCTGTTGGGGTGAGGGGTTGAAGAAGGCACAAGCACCTTCTCTGGCTCTTCTGTGGGATATTGAGTAAGTAGGTGCATAAATTTCATTAATCCCTTAGTTGATTTTCTGCCTTGTCTGAGATATTTGGCACCGCTCAGTTTGGAGCTTGCTTTTCAGTCAAAGCAAACCAAGTGCCCTTTCTGTCCTCAAAACCAGAGAGGACTTTTGGAAAGGGAGTAAATCCCCACTGGCTGTGTGCCTGTTTCAGGTGTGGATTACTCGATGGGGAAATGCTGTCTGGAGAGCCAGTCTGCCTGGGGGGTGTCAGTCTGGATTTAGGAAACAAGGTTATGGGGTGAACAGAGGCTGTTAATTACTGGTGGTGACTGGAACCTGGTTGATGGGTATGACCAGCACTGCCCAGTCCACTGTGACCCAAGTGTCAATGAAATTTAATGTAAGCTATGTATGATTGGCAATTCATTAATTATGGTTAATCCCAGCTAATCTGCTGGTGGGGAGTGTTGGCTTTTCATTTCTCGGGTTTCCATGGATGGTTTTTCCATAAACTCAAGCCTGAGAGTTCGTAACTCAGCAACAGCAGGTTCTTAGAGATAAACGTTGAAGATAAACGAACAGTGAATCACAGGAGAAAGGAGGACGTGTTTCAGAAGTGAAAGAGTTGCTCCGGAGGATAAGATTGCTACCCTTTAAAACTCCTAGAGTTGGCGAGAGAGGGATTAGCTGATGAAGAAGTCCCTGTTTGGTACCGGTAGTAGCAGCTGCAGGGACTTGGTGCGAGTCCTCAGCCCTTGGCAGAACCAGGCGGCGCCGCACCAGGGCTGGAGGTGCCGGCGTGTGCTGCGGAGCAGCATCTCACTGGTTTCTCCTGCACCAGCTGAGCAGAACCGAACGGGGTATCTTGTCCTTCTGCTGCTTAAGCAGCCAGAAATAACAGGGTAGAGAGCTAACGTGTAATATCAGCGCTCCACGGGGGCGTCGTGTAGCGCAAATACCCAAGGAGGACGGTGGCATAAACATAGCGACAGACACAAGACAGCCTGTATTTTTCTTTCGGAAAGTACTGGTTGGGGGGATCTTCCCCAGATGGTTGCGTCCCTCCCTGCTACCTTTTCATTTCACAGCTCCAGCCCCTTTGGTGCTCAGGGAAATAAGCAGCGATCAAGGCGGTTGTGCTGTGGGTCGGTGCCACGCGGGCGTCCCGGCCAGGAGCACACAGAGGACAGAGCTCCTCGGCTTTTCTTGCCCCCTGGTACCTCCGACCTTCCCATCCCTGTGCGGTGCTGGGGCTCCTAGGGCAGCTCTGTGACCTCGTTGTCACCATGTGGGGACACGGCCCACAGTGTTTTAGGAGGTGCGGTCATGGGGAGAGTCCCGCAAAGGAGGACTTGCCCACGGCAGCAAGGTTTGTCCAAAAAATGTGCTCATTTTTGGTTTTTGGTTGGTTTTTTGTTTTTTGGTTTTTTTTGTTTTTTTTTTTAATAAACATCCAGGAGAAGAGTAAGGTTAACCATGTGGATCAGAACCAGCCAGGATCCGAATCTGTTCGGGGCTGACGGTGTGAGTGGTGGGGTTCAGTGGAGCTCGATGTCTGCCCCATCCTCCCCGTGCCAGCCGTGCTCTCGAGTCGGGCAAGGGCGGTGGCACAGGGCTGGGTAGAAGAGTTCTCAGTGTAATTAACCGCCTTGTGTGTGTGTTCCTGCACCGACGGAGCGTCAGGCGACGCCTGTGCTTGAGCACAGAAATAATCGAGGCCACGTATTTCAGTAGTGAAATTCAGGATATATTTAAAAGCCCAGGACCCTGGTGTTTCCTACAGGCAAGATGAAGCTGCTGATGTATCGCCAAGCACGAATCAGAAGGGCTCCTTGAAGTTCGTACCCACTTTTGGACAATTTTCAGTAACTAATTCAGATGACAGCGTGTGGGCTCTTGCTAGTGTTTACACAAGAAAAAGAAAACAATATTCTGGTTTAGCAGCCCCGGTGATGTGTCCTTAGCACAAGGCTACTTAGCAGAAACTTGTGGACATGAGGGTAATCAAAAGAACCGCTGGGTGAGCAGTAGGAGGTCTCCTCAGATAAATTGAGGGAAGTGGCTGGTGAAGCTTTGGTGTTTTATTTTCGCAGAGTAGAAATGTCATCGTATTGGAGCCGCAGAGGATTCCTGGTGGTTAGTTCCTCTCTTCTGTGCTGGCTTTTCTTGTTACTTTTTCTGTTTGCCCAATGGTCTGTGTGAGTTGTTCATACTTTTGTTTTAAAGGTCAGAAATGTCATTGAAACGGTATGAATTATAGGCTGAATAATGTTTTTCTTGTTTCTTATTTCTGCTTTCCCCAAGCTTTTATTAAAAAAAAGAATAGAAGATGGTTACTGTTAGTAGACATTTGGAGGGGTTGGAAGTTTTGATTAATTCGGGTGTAGCACTGTGGAATAGACATGAAATCGCTGGTTGATGTAGTTTATTGTCACTGCAGGTGTGGAAGAACGGGAGGGAAATTTAGGGCAATTTCATATTTCCAGACAAAATTCTTCATGAACCCTGTGCCAGTCACCATCATATAATGTGTTATTAGATCCATTCACTCATAAAGAAAAATTTCCCTTGTAGGCTGAGTCAATAATAGGAGCCATCCCTGTATGGGGATATTTTAATGGGTTTAGTGGAGTCTATTCATGCAAGTAAATTTTATAGAATATCCTGCCTCTTATAAAAGGGAGTCGTCTTGTTGTTTGGATGGTTTCTGGTTTTGGTTTACTTCTCTGCTGTGTGATAAGAAAGAAATGTCATTAATGAACAACTTAAATTAATTGGAAGAAGCTGAGGTAAACAAGCCCATACTTCCTCATCTTTGCAGATTAGCTAAAATTGAGACCTGATCCACGATGAGTAATTAAACAGTAAAAATGAAGGCTTGTGGTCACAGGAGCGTGGTGTAAACGAGTGCCTGCGTGTTCCGTGAGAAGATCTATTTTAGTAGTTAGAATAAACTTGAAGGTGTGATTTCGTCGCGTCACCGAGTGTGTGTGTTGAGCTAGACGTTGCTGACAGCGGATGCTGACAGTCCTCGCTGGGGCCTGCTTCTAAAAAAAAAACAAAACTGCAAAGGTGTGATCTGCAAGTGTTGATGTGCCGCTGCCCCAGTCGGTGACGGGGCGCGAGAGCCTGAGCAGCATCTTCCCAAGGCTGGGGCCAACTGCCCCCTCTCCCAGGAGAAGACACGGCTGCAGCTGAAGGGTCTGCATCGCTCCGTGGTACCCGTCGGTCAGCTGGGACGCTTGGATCTTCAGGCTGTCGGTGTCTGTGTCGCTCGTAGAGGAGGCGGGGATGACGGGTGGGAAGGGCTTTCGTTGATACCCTTCATTCATCACGCTCCTTTAACCTTTAAATCGTATCAGCCCGTGCTTGTTTCTTTTTCAACCAATCGATAAATAAATAATCAAACCCAAACGACAGCCTCGGAGCTGACTTCTGTGTCTTCAAATGGCCTGACTTTTTGATGTCGGCTTAAAACTCTCACAGCCTGAGCTGATGTGAAAGAGGTCCAGGCAGCACCGTGATGGGCAGCACCAAGAGAACTTCCATGGAATATGGTAGTTTTTTAATCATGTTTCCTCTGGCAATCACTTCAGAATGAGAAGTACTGGATGTCAGCGTGCGTTTGAAAGAAGAGAAGGTATCTGTTTACATGCAAAACTTTTTAATTAAAAAACGGATATGGAGCCAAGATATTTCTTACTTTCATCTGGTTCCACCTGGAGGGGTTGGTGGTTTGCAGGGGAGGGCTCAGCCTGGGGGTCACGCTCTCTGCTGGCACCGGGGTGAGGGAAACACAATTACCGGCCCTTTTTGCTTTCTGCTTCCAGCAATTCAGACACCTGTGGCAGTTGCTGTTTTCCGTAATATCCCCAGAAATTCTGTGCCACGGGTCGGGCAGGGTCTGCTGGGAGCTGAGCCGCCCGCTCGGCGTGTTGGGCGTGCAGAGGGGAGGGCGATTGCGTGGGACCGTGAAACGTTCCCGAGGACTCCATCCTTTAATAGAAATATTACGTTTCCAGAAATAGATTTCAGTCTTTTTATAAGCTGGGGGGAAAGGTTGGTTGGGTCTGTCACGTCCCTTGTTTTTTTATGGAATTAGTTTTGATGGGTGAAGCTGCAGCAGAGAGTTCTGGAGTCTGATGTATTTATTGCGCTGTATGGTCTTTTATGGTGGTCGTTATTCAACCGGACAAATTAAAAAGTCACTTCTAAATCAACTTATTCCCAGAAAAAGCAAGAGTTTCATCAGGGGTGAAAAAAAGAGGAAAAAAAAAAAAGCTTAGACAAAAAACTTCCCAGCATAACGGCTTCCAGCTGTGGCATCCCTGACTGCGCTGCTCTTGTCCGGGAGAGAAAGAAGGGGTTTGGGATTTTTTAGGCAAAGACCGGATTTGTCCATTCTGCTGAGAAAGTGACATCTTAGGGAGGTTCTTTACCTGTTGACACCCGACCATTGAACAGGCTCAGCACCCCCAGACAGCCCTGGGAGCTGTCAGAGTGGGGCAAGAAAGAGTGGGTTTTGTGTGTTACTGTGCTGGCCAACATCGGGAGCAGCACCCAGTTTTCTACTCTATTTTCTTTGGTTTGGGTTTGTTCATGTTTGGGGTTTTTTTTGTAATAAAAAAGCCTTTTTTTTCAGTCCTGTCCTGTTCAGGAGAGGAGGTAAAGGCTTGCTGGCTGCTCGGTGCTTTCAGCGGTCCTTTTACTTCATCTAAAAATCCCATATAGGGATTTCCTTAATAAAGGCCATATGCATATTTTTAAGTATATTTTTGCACTATTTTTAGAAAAAGCTTTCAGTTTGCAGTTAATAGCAAAGGAAAAAACATCTACATGGATAAACCAAACAGAAATGTAATAGTTGCAAGATCTCCTTGTAATTAAAATCCGAGGGGAGAGATGACATGCCATAAATCAGAGTTGATGTGAGCCAGATGCTGTCTCTTTTGGGCAGAGATGGATCTCCTCAAGGCTCTCGGCGGTGGGGCCGATGCTTTCTGGACGATAAAATCCACTTTTCTAAGAGCAGCTGTCGTTCTGTGTCCTGTGCCGGGATCCACACGCATCTCTCCGTCGCTGCTCTTCAGCCCAAAGGTGCCCGGCGGGTTGTTGTCTGTGGGAATCAAGGAGCAAACGCAGCTTGGTAGTTGTGAAAAAGCTTTAAAATGGAGGAAGAAAAGGCTTTGTTTTCTGTCGGAGGGGATCCGTGTGGGTAGCAGGATGCTGCTGGTGAAGAACCGCATCCCGCTTCAAGGAAACGTGCCGTTGTGGTGTTTTGCGAAACCAGTTCTGTTTTAGAAGCAAAGTGGGGGAAAAAAAGAAATCTGATGATATCAAGGCTGATGCTATCTGTGCACCGCAGCAATTTGATCATAACCCTCTTTATATCCGCCTATTCCTCTGCCTGCAGTTCCCTGCCTTAAAATGAATTTGTTCTGAGGCTGCTCACTGGGGTAATCTAAGCTGGTCTCCGCTATCACCAACACGTGTGTAATGACATTTTACTGCTCGTCTTCTCTAGCACGTCTGAGGAACCCTACTGCTAATTGTGGTGTGATTAGCTGCCCACGCAGCCCGGGGGAGGATGCGGCTGCGGCGCTGCCGGGGCTGCGGTGACACCGGGGGGGTGATGGGGACACGGGAGACGTCCTCCCGCCCGCCCTGCCCACGCTCCATCCTTGGCTATGGAGGGCACAGGGGGCTCCCACCCACCGGTGGCCCTGCCTGTGGTGGGGGATGCTGCCCGTCGGTGGTAAAACGCCAGTTCTAGTGCAGCAAGACAATGTTTTCCTTTTGGATTCTGGGTTTTGTGTGCTTTTGGAAAGCATTTGGCAGCCACAGCGAGTCTGTTTACAAAAAGAGCAGAACTGGTAAAGTTCAGGTTCGTGTTTGGATTCAGCCCCAGCAAACTGAAGCTGAAGCTGTGCCAGACGTTTGAAGCTGCCAGACGACAGTTCATCTCAAACAGAAAGCTGAAAAGGGGGAAAGAAATTTGTCAAATGTATTCCATGTGGAATTTCAGGCAATTTAATTTGATTCACTACACTCTGAAATGTCTTGGACTTCCCTATTGTTTCTTTACTTTAACACTAAATTTGATACCTTCTGGGATCGTCAGTGCTTTGTGCTGCATTTGTCACGTTCTCTAATTTACTGGCTTTAGTCTCTCTCTGTTTTAATTGGCGGTGCCGGGCCCTGCCAGTACCACTGGGTTACATTTGAGGTTGCCAGTCGAATCCTGCGGGTGGTCTCCAGGGGAGGGGGGTGCTGTGCTCTGCTGCACACCCCCGGGGTAAGAAGGGGCAGAGGGGGGAAAACGTGAGAGAGGAAAGGGAAAATGGGAGTAAACCTCACCCCTGGGGCTCCATCAGAGGCGGCAGCAGGGGATGCGGGGATGCTGTTGTCAGGACACGGTTGGTTCAAGGCTGGGGGGAGCGTGGGGGTCACTTTTGTCCAGTGATGCCCAACACCAGAGAGCGTGGAGCCGTGGTTTATTGCGGTTTTGCTTTTCCAATGGGTATCTTGCTCCGGGGGTGATTTTTTTTTTTCCAGGAGTTCAGGTGTGCCAGAGCCCAGCCCTGGGGCAGGGCGCTGTGGCTCTGGGCATCCCTGCCACCTCTCCCTTGCCCGGCATTTATCACCCGCTCAGGTGCAGCTTTGGCACCGAGGCCACATTTTCCCCTCCTGCTGCCTGTGACCGAGTGCCAGCATCAGAACCCAGGGCCTCCGTCTGTAAACAGAACTCTCTGAATTTGTCCAAATGTCAAAGCAGTCGAGCCCACTGGGTACCAAGCAGGGGTTTATTCCATGTAATACTGACTTCTCTTGACCCCTGAGGGCTTGTGTGGGCTCCAGCCCAAGGTAAGGGCTGCGGCTGCTTTGTGTGCAGGCGGGCGAGCAGGGGTGCGGGTTAAATACGGCCACCCTGCCTCGATTCCTACAGATAACAAATTTTCCCATTTCTAATGTTCTTGCCTGAAAGGTGTGTTGGTTTCCCGTGCTGTGATCTGGCTCCCTGGATCCGGGTGCGTTGGCTCCCGAGCCAGGCTGGGGACGACGGGAACAGTCGAGCCCGAAGTTGTGGGTATTTACACACGAGTCGAGTCCGCGAGGAGCTCATTGTCTTTGCTGCTGTGTCTGATTTGGTTTTTTTTTTTTTTCTTCCCCCCTGCTCTGACATGTGCAGCCTCTGTTTCTAGGTGTTGGGAGTGTGTTTGTTTTGAGGAGTGTGAGATGAGAGGCGCCCGAGGCCATCCGACACAGCCGGGCTGGAGCATCTCTTTCAACTCCTCTTCCCGGGCTGCAGATGGCCTCTGCTCATCTTTTTTTCCCTCCTTTAAATCTTCCTGCGGCTCCCCGTGTCTTTCAAATACTGTTCTGGCAAGTAGAAGAGAGATCTGTGGCAGAGAGGAGAAGCCCTGGGGCTGGCAGGTTGCATCGGGGGGAGCGGGCAGGGGTGGCTGTGGGGTGTGTGTGTCCCACCAGTGCTCCCAGTAGGGCTGGGTGCTCCCACAATTGCCCTACTATTATAGAGGCTCCTCCCTTTATCATTGCCACATTAAGCAACCATAAAATCTGTATTTTTTTTCTTCTCTAAATGTGTAGTGATGTTTAAAGTCTGTTCCCGTGTAGGTAGTTTGACCAACACACGAGGGCCATGAAATCGTTAGCGCCGAGGGTAAAACCTCCAAATAGAGCCTCCTGGGATTTATTTACTCTGCGCTGTAGTAATAATAATTAAAACACATCCTGCTGCTGGTAACTCCCACAACTTGCACTTTGCTCTGAAGCTGAGAAACTCATTGATTAATCCATGGGGTCAATCAGTCCATCTTGTTTGGAGAGTTAATCATAGAAAGCCTCTGCACCAGGACCAAGAGTGGAAGGGGTTTATTTACCGCTGCTTAATCAGCGAACCCAGACTCTCCTGTAGAGTGGTGAGAGGTTTGTTTCTACTTAGCCTTTAATTGCAAAATGATCTCATTAGTGCCGTGGTGAATCTCAGATTCACCTACAGATGCATGGAATTTCAAGGAGAGCAAAGAAGGAAGATGGTTGCCCAGAAGACCTCAGCTCTTGCCAAGCAGTGTGGTGTGGTTGGTATTTGGAAGATCACCCCGACCAGCCCTCTCTTTGTAGGTTCCATTAAAAGGCTGTTGGCATCAGCCTCAACGTCCCAGGGGCGTTTGGTCCTCCTCGCTGTTAGGAGCAGAGGAGGACTGTCATGCTGAAACCACTGGGAAAGGTTTTCCATGCCAGGATAAAGCTGTCTGGAGAGAAGAAGAATGGAAGCCAAGGGCACAGCTGCTGTGATGCTCCCTGAAGAACGGGGTGATGCTGCTCCGCAGGGGACTTCAGACCACAGGAGTGTCCTTACGACCCCCCGGCATCAGTTCCTGGCTCGTTTATTAGTTAATCGTTTCTGAAGTATCCCAGAGGGAGAGTGACAGCATCTCAAATGGGCAATGAAATCCTGAATAAAGCGGTTGTTGCCCAGAGAACGCACACCCATGGTAGCGCCCCGAGCAGGGAAACGTGTCAAGCGGTGAAGATCCGTAAGGAGGGGCACTGGCTGATCCAGGCTCCTGTTCTGCTGCTGGAGGAGGGACTGGAGGGCGAGTTTCCCGTTGTGCCAACCCCCTTCAGACTCGCTGCCCCACGAAACATGGGCAGCATCTCTGCCTCTGTGGTAGGAAGCTCCTGGTTTGGATTTAGAAAATTGGGGATGAAAAGACTCTCCCGTTAGCCCGATGCCAAATACCAGGAAGGGAATAGAGGGGAATATTCTCTTTACTAATACTTGCTTCTAATCAGATAAAAATAAGTGACAGTGTAGGAAGAATCGCTCTCCTGACTGCCAGAACATGTCGGTTTATCAAATTTTTCCGCTGTTGCTCTTTTCTGAGCTCGCCTCAGAGCTGACAGTGTATGTTTTACAGTGCAGCAAGGTAGATTGATTGATCCTAAATAGCAAAGCCTTTGGGGTCTCGAGCTGATGTTTTAGCTTTGGAAAAAAACCCGAGTAAAGCATGTTAATGTAGAGAAAGGAGCCTGGTTTAATTGGACCGACTCCTGGCTTGCTGGAAATGAGTGGCTGGCTGGCTGCTGCCAGAGTGATTCATCTTCTCTATCATGTTCTCCAGTCCTTCTCTCCAGGGGTCTGTACTCCCCTCCAATTCCAATACCAAAAGTGAAATATACTTTTCTTTTTCCCCTCCCTTCCTTAAAAACATGTATTTTACTTAGATTGGCTTCCAGTAAATGAAAAACAGCACTGGTGGGAATATGAAGGAGGCAGGTGGTGTCTGGGAATTGGGCTTTGTTTACTGTAGGGCTGGTTTGGTTTTGTTTGAATGGGATTTAGATCTTTTTTTAATGTACTCTCAACTCCTCGTTGCTGCTGGCTGACTGTGCAGGTGACAGAATGAGTTTCTAAAGGATTCCGATTTCAGTGTGGTGAAGTGTATTGTTCCTGTTCCTTTCATCTGGCCATGGAAACAGAAACCCTGTGTAAGCAAGAGCTATTAAAAGCGAATATAAAGCTGGGAAAGGTGTTGAAAGCATTTAGGTGGCTCTGGAAACGGACAGATGAATTTTCCATGTAGTTCTGCCCACAGAAATTTGGGGTTTTGTTTTGTTTGGTTTGTTTTTTTTGTTTAATAAATGACTTGTGCATGACCAAGGCTTGTGGTTTTCCCCATAAAACCTACTGGAGGCTTCGTGAAGCCAAACCAGCCACCAGCCAGCACTGGGGATGCTCAAAACCACCGGGGAGAGGTCAGGCAAGGAGGGGGCTGAGCTTTGGAATTCCAAGGGGGGAAATTAATGAATGCTCTTTTAAATATACCTTTCTGTGCCATTTGGAGTCTCTCTTGCTGCTGGAGGTAGATTGCAGCTGGTTTGCTGATTCGGAGGTGTCACCAGTTGGCCGGCACATGGAGACATTTCTAATAAGCCCGTGGTGGGTTGGGGTGTTGTAATGCTGCGTGCGCCGCGCAGGAGCACTCGCTGTATCTGAAGATCACGAGCAGATAAATAAGGAAAGATTTTGCTTAACGTAATTACATATGGTGAATTGTTATGGTAATTTATTATTACTCCAGTAAGGCAAATATTAGCAGTCATAGCTCAGAGATCATAAATAATGCACTGGAAAATTGGCTGTAGTGTTTGACCTGAGATATGGAAAAACGGGTGAAATTGCAGCAGATTTCTGTACCGTTAATTGCAAGAAAATAACACTAAGAACATGGTAAATCACACTAAATATTTTCAGCAGATGATAGACTGTGGGGCAGTTCATTAATTCTCCAAACTCATTCATTATTTTTGGGTTTTACTCTGAGAATGCTTAATGAATAATCAATGTTTTGTGAAGCCGAGGGTGTGGGCACACACATTTTTATAGACATTCATATCCCAACCGATGTACGTCCATTTATCCCCAACAGTTTTCTGTATCAAAGCGTTCTCTTAAACTGCGTACTCTTAAACTTGCTCACTAGGGATATGTTTATTAGTCTCTGAAGTCGCTGTTTGAATTGCTGTTTTTACCTTTTGCCAGTAGAGGTTGGTTTTCCCACAGTGCAATAAATATTAAATAAAGACACTAAGAGTTTATTAGTATAATATTTTTTTTATGGGGACACGGTTGAAAACGTAACCTATAAAATTAGTAATGGGAGGGTGAGGATTATGCATGGTTCCTGGTAGGGTTTACAGCTGTCATCCTTTCCTATTTATGCTTTGTTTTTCTGGTTCAGAAGGAGAGGGGCTCCCAGGATTTCATTAACTGGGAGGAGCAGATCCAGCTGTGTGTTGGGGGGTCGTTGGGATTCACTGTTGGCTGGGGGGGACCAAGAAGGATTCTGCACTGAAATGTGGTGGCGTGAGGAAGGGGAACAGCTCGAGACAGGCTTTATCTCTGCAAAATAAGGAAAAAGTAAAGAAAAGAAAAAGAAAAAAAAAAAAGGTAAAAATCCATTTCCCAGTTTAAAATTGTCATCCTGAGTGTGGTCACCCTGTGTGTGGGTGATGGAGGCAGAAGGGTCGGGCAGCTGGGATGAGAAACGGGGAGCCTGAGGTTCTGGATGGAGACCCCGGCTTCGCTGGGCATTTCCAGCCTGGCCGCGGGGAAGGCGCTCGCTGCCGTTCCTCCCCGCTGCTGGGAAAGGGGTTTCGCCCAGAATCACAGGGGGGTGTTGCACCAACATAAAGAGAGGTGCCTCCAAAATGTGGCCACCTAAACGTTTATCCTCCGTAGTTACTTTCTCAGCTGAAGGAGTCTCTCCGGTGAAGCTCAGCACAGCCTGTTTCCCACTGGCGTTAATGGAGAAACTAGTTTGCGGGAACTCAGAGCGCTCACAGGGGGCCCAGAAATGTGTGTGGTTGGGTTTTTTTGGTTAACCGAATGGTTTTGTGCCCATTCTTAGCAAGCAGGTCCCCATTCAGTAGGGAACCAGGTTTCATAGAATCATAGAATGATTAGAGTTGGAAAGGACCTTGAAGATCATCGAGTTCCAACCCCCCTGCCCTGGGCAGGGACACCTCCCACCACACCAGGTTGCTCCAAGCCCCATCCAGCCTGGCCTTGAACCCCTCCAGGGATGGGGCAGCCACAACCTCCCTGGGCAGCCTGTTCCAGTGCCTCACCACCCTCACAGCAAAGAATTTTTTCCTAATATCCAATCTAAATCTCCCCTCTTCCAGTTTAAAACCATAACCCCTAGTTCTATCACTCCCCTTCCTGACCAAGAGTCCCTCTCCAGCTCTCCTGGAGCTCCCTTCAGATCCTGGAAGGCTGCTCCAAGCTCTCCCTGGAGCCTTCTCTTCTCCAGGCTGAACAGCCCCAGCTCTCTCAGCCTGTCCTCACAGCAGAGGTGCTCCAGCCCTCTGAGCATCTTGGTGTCCCTCCGTTGGACCCATTCTAACAATTCTGTGTCACTTCTGATGAGGTGTCGGGCAGGGGGACGACAGCCAGGGCTGGCAGCCCCGGCAGAAGCCAGGGAGGATGGATGAGAGCATTGGGCCAGCAGTGCCAGGGCAGGAATATGACTGATTGGCTCAAGATCGCACAAAAGGGATGTTCCTCTACGTGCTCAGGGCTCCTCAGGTTACCTGAACATCTGAAACTGCCAGAGTTGGTAGCTAAGCCATCCTCACGGTACCGGTACCGGTGCTGGCAGAGGCGGTGGACTTGGCGGCTCAGGTTTATCGCCGTCGCACTGGGTGCGAGAGAAGAGACAGGGCTCAAAAAGCAGGCAGGGTCCTGCTGTAAATACTGTGTGTGTTTGCTGCTTTGAAGATTGTCTGGAAAGAAGCATCTTCTCAGCGATAATCCTCAAAACCGTGGTGAAAAGCAGAGTCCTGAAGGGCCCCGTGTCCTGAACTGTGGGCTGATGTCCCGCCGGGGGGTATATCCTACTAAATAAGCGTTATCCCTCCTGCTCTCCCGGCCCTGTGCAGCTTGCCAGAGGGGGCACTTTTTAATGGACTAAGAGAAGTTAAAGGGGAATCCAGAAGGATAAGGCTTGAAGTGAATTCTTTGGTTTATACCATTTATAGTCCTATTAAATTCAATATATTTCTCCGACGTTTGGGGGGCAAGGAAGTTCAGTGTATTCGTACGTCTTTCAAGATCCTCACTTGATCATTTGACTCTGTCCAGCCGGCTTAACAAGCTAAATAATAAAAGGGAACAATGCAAAACTTGTTGAAATTTTTTTCCACCCTGTGTCTTTTTTGAAGAAAAATAAGATTTTTTTCCTCTGGTGCCCAGCAGTTCACGGCAGGCTCCTGCGGCTTCTCTGCCCATCACTCAATACCTGTTCTGGTATATCAAATGGTCGTAGTTCCTCCTTTCGTAGAGAAGCAATTAAAAATGATGAGGGTAAAGGGTTAAACCTAAAAGCCTGCTAATGAGGGTGCCTTCTTGGTTCTCTTTTCATCAGGCATTTGATGGTGTTTTCAGCATAAGCTTTCGATAAGCATCACTGAACATTTTTTCCAGAGTATATTAAAAAAAAAAGTTTT
>VZRU01000462.1:104179-124784 GCA_013398155.1 Pedionomus torquatus
AAAAAAAAAAGTTTTCTTCTTTTACCATCCTGTAAAAATGATAGATGTGTGGCTCTGCTGTTTATCTGAAATCCTAATTACTGATGCTGCAGCTTTTGAATGTTAAATTCATGCAGTGTTCTTCAGACTTCAAACTGGTCAAAGAAAGATGGATTTGTGTCCACAGAGAGATCTAAGTCTGGTAAACAGAGCCAATGTTTGGTTTCTTTATTTATTAAATTATTTTCAAGTCAAGAGTGGCATCAGCTGCAAATTACGTAGACGTAGAGCTTTCTAAAGGAGGGGGAAAAAAATAAATCAAAAGTTTTCTGCTAGTGGATGAAATTTTAATTTCTGTTTCCATGAGAGCAAAGAGTAGAGGTAAGAGGTGGAATCTGAGAATACAGACGAGGTCTCCTTTCCTTGAGCTATGTTATTTATTATAGAACAATAGCTTGGGGTTTTTTTCCAAACCTATGCACATATATTTGGAGAAAATACTTCTTATATCTCTATATGATGTGCGTGTGTGTGTGTGTGTGTAGATGGGGGTTTGGAATGGTCTCTCCTCCGTGGCTGGAATTTTGGGTTGAGCCAAGGTTGATGCTGTTGGGGCAGCCGTGCCAGGAGCCCTCCCTTGTAGTAACCTGCTGAAACCCAATCCTTACATCCTTGAAGCCTGTTTGTGTTTGCAGCTCCCAAGGACTCTTTTTGGAGCTGTGTTAATTGGATGCTGAGCATCCTTCTACCTGTGCTACCTGGGAGGAGCACTGTGGAGCAGCCACGGTGCTTGCTTCAAAAAAATTAAACTTAATTTCTCCCAGGATTTTCTCTGTCTCTAGCCAAGTTTGTTTTAAACTAATGGAAGTAATTAGCGAGTCACAGAGGGACTTTGTCTAAGAGGTAGCCATTTTTAGATAATGGAGCATAAAAGTCGACAGGGTGACATATGACACGGAGCAGCACGTTGGAGCCTCGCGCTGGGTCTTAAGCAGATGTTTAAGTACTTTGAATATTGAAATGGTCACGTACACCTATAGGAAGGGATGTTGGCTGTTGTTTTTTTCTCTCAGCCTAGTAGTACACTGTGGGGCTTTCTTTTAATCTCAATAAAATCAAAGTGAGCTCCGAGTTGGTTTTAATGTGCAGTCCTTATGGCTCCTTCCTCGCTCCACACACGCGTGAGGTGTGGGGGTGCCTCGGGAGGCAGCGGTGGGGCTGGCGGAGATGAGGACAGCAGTGTGGCCCCGGCTGACGGACCTCCTCTCTAAGGATGCTGATGGCAGGAATGAAAATCAATAACGCGGCAGCAGCGAAGCAGCTCGATGTTTTCACACATTTGTTACAGCTGTGAGTGCAGGGGAGACGAGCAGAAGGTCCTGAGGGATGAAGGGGATCTGACAGGGTCCCCAGGGGCGCAGGGACCTCTCTGGCAGCACCGGGGGGTTCTCTGTGGCCATCCCCCCTTTTCCAGCTGTGCAGCATCGCTTCTTGGAGATGCCACCAAACCATGCCCGTGTTCAACCTCCTTCAGTGGTTCCATGAGTTTTTATTTTTCAGACTGGTCTAAAGAACACGTCTTTGCTGTTGGAGCTTGTGGCTCTAGGGTGGCCCAGCTGGCCTGGGCTTGCCCATTCCAGCAGCTGATGGTCCACGGGACCAACAGGGGAGTTCTTTGCCGCGGTCTGAGCTACGGTGAAAAGTAAAAACAGGCAAACCCCAGCTCTCTGAAACAAAACGGAGGCGCTTTTCTTTCCCCTGGGTTGCAGATTAAACGAGATTTTAACGATGTAGTCCGTGGCAATGAAATTGCTTAAAAGCATTACCTGGTGTCTTCTGTTTGCAAGATAACTTTATCCATCTTCTTTTCCATCAGTCGGTGGGTGACATTTGCTGTTTGCGCCCGCTAATTACCGCAGCAACGGTTCCCTCCACACACAGAACTGTACAAATGTGATCCAAATAAATCCGGAGAGCTTTGTAGGCGGTGGGGGTACGGCACGACAGCGGCGCCCCAGGTCTTTGGTGAAGGAGGGGCTGGATTTTCCCATTTCCCCGCTCCTGGTTTCTCTGGACCACGATGGTACCAGGGGGGTTGGCAGCCAAAGGGGCTTTGGCAGTGCCGGCCGAGCAGCTTCCTGGCTGCTTTTTTTCTTCCTCTGTGCCATCCCTTGGATATTTTTAAATCGAGATTAGTCCCCGATTTACCTCAAAGCAGCGCTGTGGAAGCAGTCAGTAAACTGGGGCAAAACTGGCCCAGGACCTCCTCTGGCCTGGATTCCATGGCATCCCTTCTCCTCCCACCGCGGCCAGCCCAGGCAGGATTCCTCGAGCCCAGCTTTGCTTGGGCAAAATTTGAGTCCCTGCTAAAGCTGCGTCAGCCTGGGACCAGGGGGTCTCCTTGTCTCGGGGTCCTCACGCCGCTGTGGAGCATCAGGAGAGCCCCTGTAATGCTGCTCATCTGCTCTCGCTCGCTTGAGATGTTTTTATGGGTCCAGTATGTTTTCCTTCACCACCCGGGTGTTCCGCCCCGTGGATCACTGGAGTGGCAGCAAGTGCTTTGTTTCCCGTGTGATTAGCTGCAGGTTCAATTCTTATCAGATTTGTCAATTCTGTCATATAATAGTTTGGGTTTTTTTCCAGCCTAATGCATGTGACATGTTTCCCAATGCCAATAAAAATAGTTCTCAAATTAGACTGTAAAAGAATTTGACCAGGGAACAAAGAAAAAGCCAAAAATAAAAATACCAGCAACTGGGGAGCTTTGATCTGACAATGTACCTTTTAAATCACAGAATTGTCAGAGTTGGAAAAGATCTCTGGAGATCATCCAGTCCCACTCCCCTGCTGAAACCCAGAGCACATCCCTCAGGGCTGCATCCAGGAGGGGCTTGAAGGTCTCCAGAGAAGGGGACTCCACACCCTCCCTGGGCAGCCTCTGCCAGGGCTCTGCCACCCTCACCACAAAGAAGTTTCTCCTCATATTTGAATGGAACTTCCCGTGTTCCAGCTTGTGCCCATTGCCCCTCGTCCTGTCACTGGGAATCCCTGAGAAGAGTCCGGCTCCATGTTCCTTCACCCCACCCTTCAGACCCTTGTGAGCATGGATGAGGTCTCCCCTCAGCCTTCTCTTCTCCAGTCCCAGCTCTCTCAGCCTTTCCTCCTCGGGGAGACGCTCCAATCCCTCCAGTATCTTTGTTGCCCTACACTGGACTCTCTCCAGTAGTTCCCCATCTCTCTTGAACAGGGGAACCCAGAACTGGAGGCAGGATCCCAGTTGTGGCCTGCACTGGTGCAGAGAATGACCTCCCTCCACCTCCTGGCCACACTCTTCCCTACACAGCCCAGGATTCCATTGGCCTCTTGGCCACCAGGGCACGTTGCTGGCTCATGGAGAGTTTACTGTCTACCAGGACCCCCAGATCCTTCTCCTCAGAAGTGCTTNCAAAGCCAAGTTTTGCAGTAGCTGTGCAGCAGAGAGGGGGCACTGGGATGGGGCTGGGGGGCTGGTTGGGGGGGCTCTGGTTCCAGCCGCGGATGCGGTTGGCAGAATGGGTTTCGTTGTTCTCCTTTGTTTGAGTTTTCTTGGTGTTATGTTTCTGATAATGGAATTGTTATGGGCTTTTGAATTTCAGTTAAGAATGTGCAAATAGGCTATCTGGTAAGTAGGTTATTGAAGGGTTAGGGAAATGGAGAACATTTCATGCAAAAAAATACCCACCGTGTGGGTAATAGACTCCGGTCGAATTTAAAAGATAATGGCAACAAGGGAGAAATCCACTTGTAGAAATGGGGAACAGCTGTGTTTGAGATCTAATGAAACTGTATCAAATCCTTTAAAAATGGCTTACGACCTCTTCCCCAGGGAACGGAGATAAAGCACAAGAGCACTCCTGAAAGGTCGAAGAAACAGTTAAATCATTTCCTTGATAGTTATTAGAGATATAGAAGACATCAGTGAAAATTAAATGTCTGAAACTTGTGTTTGATTGCTTTTCTTATCATGCCAATCTCACACGTTTCTTCTATCTCTTGCTCTCTCTTCTAGTAAAATTTAATAACTGTGCTGGTAACAAGGGAGTTCGGTATGAAACCAACAGCCTGGACTTCAAGGTGAGGGCGGACGGGACCCTCTTCGCTGCCCACCAGCTGCAGGTGCCCCTGAAGCCACTGGTGCTGAGGGTGACAGCGTGGGACCCCCAGAGCCTGGGCCGGCGGGAGGCCATGGTCAGGTTTCTGGTGGCAGAGAAGTTGCAACACAACGGGCACAAGGTAAGAAGACTTCAAAGCTCTTCTGCTGATTTCGTTCTTCCTTGGCCTGTGCTCCCCAAACCGTGACTCTTGAGTTATGTGCTGCATCGGGTTGTTTGTGTTGCCAGGTCTGGGCTTCCTAAAGAGGTGTCCAGGTAGAAGATACCACAGGAAGCACCAAATTCCTTGTGAATGAGCCTTGAACCTCTCTGACAGAGGTGATTTGAGGTCACCACTGAGGGAAGCATTCTTCAAGTTCATTCTTTTGTATTTTTAAGTGATCACTTGCTTCTGTTAAATACTGCTGGTTAGAGAATTATAGAACCATAGAATGGTTAGAGTTGGAAGGGACCTTAAAAGATCATCGAGTTGCAAACCCCCTGCCCTGGGCTGGGACACCTCCCACCACACCAGGTTGACCAAAGCCCATCCTGCCTGGCCTTGAACCCTTCCAGGGATGGGGCACACTATGTATCTTGCGGGTATTTTTCCTCATTGCTAACGTGCTCCCTTGACTTGAAATAAGACCTGCAAAGGAGAGATGCCCCCCTCTCCCTGGAGTCAAAGTCAGTCACCTTCTTGAGAAACTCACGGTCAGGTTCAGATCTCTTTAGTGCCAGTGAGGACCTGCAGTCACAAACTGGTTGCTGTGAAGACATCTCCCTGATTCTCACAGACTCCTTCCTCTCCACGAGCCTCCTGCACAGCTCTGCTGCCCCGGGGGGGCTTCCAGAGGGGGCAGGGACAGGGGCTCTGCTCCTGCCCGAGGGACCTGTGCTCACACACGGCACGGGCCAGCGAAGCACAAGGTGCTTCAAGACAAGGGACAAGACAAGGGGCCAAGAGCATCCCCTCCACTCAGTGCCGGCGTCTCCCCTTCCCCACCGCTGTAGAATGAAAAACCAGGGTATCGGGTATTTGCAGGGGAGGGTTACAGATAGTTTTTTCCTTGTGCAGTTTCATGCCCAGGCCAGGTCTGTCCAAACCCACTGTTGCTTTGGTCGGATGCGGCGGTGGGTGCCCAGTGCCATCAAAACAGGGGACTGCTCTGCAGAAACCCATTTCTTCTGCTCCGCTCCCTGAGCCGCTGTCTCTGCCCCACCTCTTCCATAGCACCTTTGGCAGCAGCAGCTCTCCTTACCACTTTCTCCTTCCTTTTCTGTGTCAGTCAGGGCTGCAGACCCTGTATGGCACCGAGTAAACGCAGTTAGATCTTGTCTGGTGCCTGCTCAAAAAACCAACCAATTCTGGTAGTTGTGCGTTTGCATTTAAGCAGGATTTGGCAGGACATTGGCTGAAGAGCCTGATTTATTGCTGGATCTCGAAGACCTGTGGAGCAAGGATAGAGGTGTGTGCCCCTGGGGAACAGCCGTGGCTATTCCAGGGCCAGGCCAGGTCCCTTGCCCGTGGCTGGAGTCTGGGTTAATGCCCTGCAGGGATTGTCCCAGCAGCCGGAGCTGCCCCCTCTTCCCTGCGATGCTCGGGCAGAGGAGGAGGGGGAAGAGGCAGAGATTTTCCATGCCGTCCTCTCAGAATGCCATCGTGTGAGTCTGGGACGTTCAGGAGAAATTTTGGCAGGTGTGAGACAAGAAGGAGAAGGCTCAGAGAGGCTTCCATCTTGCAGTTTTCTGAGGGGCTGACCCCGGAGGTTTTGCGTGGCTTAGAGGCGGATAAATGCACTTGTGCCGCTCCTCAGTGAGGCTCTGCCTTGTGCAAGATATAATTAAGCCCTGTGTGTTATGTCAACTGTATTTGCCATTTTCTAACCGAAGAAATACTGCTTCTTTCTAAAAGTAATTAAATATTGAAGGCGCAATGTAAGGTGTCTTATACACCGCTTTAAATTTCTTCTGGATGTAGCAGAAAGAAAACCGAATAAGCACACGGCTCTGGTTTAGTGAAATATTTGGTTGGAAATTCATCTAATGTTAATATGAGCTGAACTCTGGTTCAAAACAGAGAGCGCTAAGCTTTTTAAAATTCATATCCCTCCTTTCTAAAAGCCTTATTAGCGTGTAGTTTGAGGCTGGAAAAATATGGAAAACAAGACTAATGACAAGGTCATAAGCAGCTTTATTGTGGGTCCCTATTGCAGGCAGCAGACTTGTGTTTTATTTAAATGCTTGTGCTTTTTGCAAGCAAAATAATCCTTTGTTTACTGAAGAAACAAATGTGATTATAAGATTATTTTAAAAAATAATAGTGTTTATGCTAAAAAAACCCCATAAACCTAACAATATCCAGTTCAGTGTGTTTCAGGCCGTGACCCTAATATACTACATCTCGTGGCTTTTACTAGAAACAGATTTCACATTTGGTTTTGTGTAGTATGATATGGCTTGAGCAGAACTACGTGGTTTTTTTTGAAGACATTTCAGACTGTTGTGTTATATTCAGGGTACAGAGATGGCAAATACGGGAGAGGAAGGAGGAGGTGACAGGAGAGAGACCAACCCCGGTGTGGCACACGCATCCACTTCCATTTTCCTTTGTAAATTTGTGACTGGTTTTGTGAAAAATGCTGAACAGATCCCAGACATTAAAAATAATTGGCATGAAATTTGCCTTACGGCACCTGCTGGTCTCTGTTTGTTGGCACCTCCAGCACAAGCAGGTCCTATTGCCTTGCTTGCCCATCCTCTGCGTTTCCGTGGGGCTCTCCAGGACTGGTGGTCCTCAGCTGTGGGACGGGAAGCTTCTGCCCCTCTGAAGGATAAACCAGAATCCAGTTTGTGGATTAAAGCTCCGTGCAAACATGATTAGCCCTCCCAGAGTGGCCATTATTAGACATTTAGTTTGTTATGGAGGTTAGTACAGACTCAACGTTAGAGGAGAAGTGGTCATTGCTGGGATACTGGTGGGGGTCACGGGGACCAGAAGTGAGGTCTCTGTTCTCTGTGGGAGAACCCGGTCTCCCATCACCTGCCTGCAAACGGAGGCAGTGGTTCCTTCCCAGGAGGGCACAGAGGACAAACCCCTCAATATACGATCCTTTGGATTTGTGATCCTTCATTATCACAACAGATAAGACTGGAAACCTGTGTAACGGGCTGGGTGAGGGCTGGTGGTGGCCAGTAGGCGCTCAGGGTGGCAGGTTACTTCAGGAGGGCTCCTGCCGGGACAGTTGTCCCCTTGTGTCCTTCCCTTGCAAAATCAGGGCTTTTGGCCTGTGTCCCCGTGCCTCGGATCCCACAGCGGTGCCGTTTCCCAGGGTGCCCGCTGGTACCCAGCGTTTCTCCTCGTTCATAGTGTTGGCCTTATAATTGTGCTAATTGCTCTAGGTTACTGGGTGACCTGGGCACATGGGCACATTCTCACTGGCACCCACCGTAGTGAAAGAACTCCTAAGTATTACATGAAAGTTTAGTGCTGGTAGGATGAGATGATAGCTAAGATGGTAAATGTTTTTAAAATGTATTTTCTGATAGATGAAGCACACCTTCTCCCCTCCTCCCCAGCAAACACTTGAACCTAAACTTTTTTCTGGTTAATACAAGTGGTGTTTGTAACTCTAGAAACTTTTTTTTTGCTCAGTCTTGCAGGAAACCTGATAGCAATTCAATTAGAAAATGCAAATGAGGTCACACATTTCCCCCAGGAGTGCTGAATTACCCTAGAGGAAGCCAAGCGATATTCCAGCATAACAATAAATACTTAAGAGAAAGATCCTTGTGCTGGTCTTGTCGCGCTGCCTGCTGTTGCGACTGGAAGTATCAGTCGGACCCGTGGGGGTCTTTGGGAAAGAAGAAGAGAAAGAAAATTAGGAAAGGGTTTTTGTTTTTTTTATGAAATAATATGCAGTCCTTGTAGGTTGTGTCAGCACTTAAGGAGCGATCAGCTCGAGTGGGATAATGCTCCAGGAGAAGGCAAAGTTCCTCCCGTGTCCCTCTGTGATGATCAGCGTTCCCTGTCTTGGCGTGTCCCAAGTTCTGGCCCACACTTTCATATCAATCTTTATTTTTTTCGGTGCTTCTGTGTGTCTAAGCGTGGTGAGGCATATCTGGCAATCGTTTTTTCCCTTATCAGTTATGTATTATTCTGTCGTTCTGACAAGTTAAAAGGAATCATCGAAGGAGAGCATGGAAAGGAATAACCAGCAAAAGAGCTTGGAGATGGAGGGTGTGCTCAGTGCACGAAGGATGCCAGTCGTCTGCTGCCAGTGTCTTATTTTAGAAAAGAAAATACTGTTTTCTTTGAATCCTGTTTATGGCCAACTAAGTTTCTCATTGTTTTGGCTTCTCAAATTCTGCGCATGGAATTATGCAAATTTTTGCAATGTTAAATCACTGGGAATTGTGCAATTAAAATCTGGCAAATACGTGGGTATGCAGCTAGTGTTTAAAAGGAGAGCGACTGTCAGAAATCAATCCTCGATTAAGCCCAGCTTGTGTTTTATTATATCTCATCTTATTTTGGGCTGCTTTTATAACCCGGCCATGAGGCCACAGCCACACAATATGAATCTGAAAAGCTGATTCTTACAGCCAGAAGAATTTTTTTATTTAAAGCCTTTAAATAATCATCTCTGGCATTTTACCTGGCTGAGATTTTAAATTCCAATACAGCCTTTTATTGCTGATCACAAATACAAAGGTCCCTGGGCAAGGAAAGGCTTTTTCGGCACTGAGTTTGTGGGTGACCTGGGTTATTGCGCTGCTGAGGATGCTCCGCGCCGGCCCTGGAGCGGTGATTTGATAGAGGGAAACGACAGTGGGAGTGGGAGCTGGGCTTCCAGGGCTCCTGCCCTCCCTGGTGCACCTGGAAGAAATAGGAAAGGGAACTTTTTTTCCCCTCTTTGCCTTGCATTGGGATGAGATGTCACGAATGTGGCGTCAGGGTGGTGGAGTTCGCTCAGTCACACCGGCATCCCAAGAGAGGGACTGAAGAAACGGGGCTGTAGTTGTCATCCTGCCTTTTTCTGGCCGTATTTATGTACATTTTAAGTACTGGGCTGTCCTGTTCGATGGCCTCTGTGGGGATCCAAGGCAGTAACCGAGTCCAGTAGAACTGCAGTCGGTGTCATTTCTATTTCTCTGTCCTCATCAGTGAAACGAGTCCTTGACTGGTGGCGGTCAGTGAGGGGGGTACAGGGGTTTCTCTTTAGGGAACTTGTGAGACGTTGTCTGGGCTTTTAACAGGTCAGATCAGTGGAAAAGATCAGAAGGCGGATGACTAATAAATTAATACCACAAAATTGTTATCAGTGAGCCTGCTCGTGTTAATTGTGGAAGTCTAATGGAGATGCTTTAGGTGAGCTCGTCTGACCTCATGCTTCAGTGAATTTGAACATCTCTCGTTTAATCATTGCATGAGATCCAAGTGCTGTTTGTGGAAACATCTGAACTTACTTGGCTTGATTTTTCAGGTGTGTTAAATCTCATTGCCTGGCTCGGAAACCCAGATAAGATGTGACACACAGGTGCTCATTGCCTTGGAAAATCAGCCCACTACGGGAAGTTTCCGAGCGCTGCACTTGCTGAATTTACTTCTTAAATAGTCAGCATCTTACCAAGGGTCAGGCTCAAAGCCCTGCTAGAAAGATCATCCCTAAGTGAAATTCACTGCAGGTCTGTCTTGCTTCAAACAAAGAAGTCCTAAGGGTTGAACTGCCTATGTGGAAATAAGGGTTTTTTTCTGATAAAACAAAGCCCTGGGACTGCCGGGCACTGCCCGCCTGGGGTGTGTGCCTTGCCCGGGCCAGATCAAAGCCTTTGACCTCCAGTTCCATGTTCTTTGTTGTGAACTGCTGCAGTCTGACTGCTGCTTCCAAAACATATTTTGGACTGGATCTCCTACAAAATAAAAAAAACCTTCATTGCTGCGGCAATCCATCGGGAGTTGTGTGTAACCAGGAGGTTTCACTAAAGACAAAGATTGCTTCATGCGGGCGCACCCATTATAATAAAGATATTTTTTTTTAGAGGCTGTGAGTGCCCACCTACCTTTTCTCCACCCCAGGGAGCTGTGGTGGTTCCAAGTTTGGTGTGGTGAAAGGCTTTGGTTGCTCCTGACCTCTGAGGCCAGGTCCCGGTTGGTGGGATGCAGCTGAGCCCATCCCACCCTGGCACTGGGAGAGCGACCAGCATGGGGCTGAGCGGGCTCCTGGTCCCAGAGCCCAAACTCCCCTCCCGGCAAAAGCATTTGAACAGTGACATTTCATCATGCAAACTGAGGCAAATTGAATCTGTCCATGGGTTGAAATTTAAGCGTTTGCTTAGGTGCACTCCAGAATTGGGGAAGAAAAGAAGAACAGCCTTTCCTCAAGAGCCTCTTGAGATAACCAAAGATGACTTGAAAGGGCAAACCCGCGCGCCGAGAGAAGTACCAGAATGAATTACTGGGCTTTGAGCTAAAGCAGCGGCGGTGCTTGTGATCTCTTAAATCTCCTGTGATCTTTTTACTCGCAAACATTGTGGAGAGAAGGGGTATTGTTACATTTAATTCATTGTGATTATTTTAATTCATGTTCATCTTTTGAACCTCGTGGCTTCAGAAAAATAAAATGAGATTACAATTTTTCATAGGCTTGTTAAGGGGTGAATTTGCTCCCACTTCTTTCTCTGCTGAAGAACAATTGCAGTAGGCTGAGTTCCAGAAGCCACGGGAAACGCGGTTTGGAAGAGTTTTTCCAATTATTTGTTAGAAGTTTTATGTGGGTAGGAGAGCTCAGCTTGCTACCCCGGGTATTTTGGGCATATTTCTCAACAAGTCACATGCAGAGTGAGAGAGCTGATAGCAAGCTGCAGCGGTGGTTTTCAGCTGGTGGTATAGGACGAGATCTACTTTATTCTTGCCCTATAGGTGTCTGAACAGGTAAGATGTATGTAGCGTTCTGGAATTTAATAGCCGTGCTCTTGAGAAGTACTTGTAGTTCTGAAGCCATTGTGTATGGCTTCTTCCAATTATGAGAATGACATTAACTTGAAGATAGAAGTGTCTTTTTGTAAACACTAGAAGGTAGAGTACAACAGTAATTTAGATGTTTCTTAAACAATCCTACCTAAGAAGCACGGTGAGATTAGATCTTACAAAGGGAATGTGAAAAGGTCAAGTTGATGTGGGGAGCTTTGCAAGAAACAGTCTCATCAGAACTTTTCATGTTGGGATAAGATGTTCAAGCCTTAAAATGAGAAAGAAAAGTACATTGAGAGCTGTGCTTGGTGGATGATGTCATCTGCTCCCGTTCTTTGAAAGCTTTGGTAATATTCAGAGCCTGGCAATGAGAAGAAAAGCATCTCGGGTGCTTGAGACCTGTGAGAACCATAAAAGATCCCACCAAAGGCAGATGGATTTACGTCCCTGCTTTGGAATGTGATTCTTCCAGAGAACAGAAGAGGAGGAGCACCGTTTCAACTCTTGAAAGCAGCGCGTGGTCCAGGAGATGCCTCTAATCATCAGTGGGCTGTGGCCTCACAGAAGGTTGAGCACAGCTCTGCTTCTCCACCCCAGCCCAAACCTCCCTCACCTCAGGGACACCTCTGGCCTTTGATGTCTGCTCAGGAACAAGCAGGAGCTTATGTTCCTCCAGGTTCCTTGTTCCTCTAGGACAAAAACAGAGGACTACTCTGGTGACTTAGCAGATTTCAACTTAAAGTGGTAAGAATTTCCCAAATGTCTAGGCAAACAGAAGGTGTGGGTGAATTTCAATTCAATTCTGCTTGGAAATCTCCATCTTCCATCCCAGCGTGGTCACCAGGGGAGCAGCCACCTGCAGAGCCATGTTCTGGCTCACAGCGTGGGCTCTCATGGTGTCTGTGTCTACAAGGTCCTGATCTGGGCCAGGGTTGAGTTTTCAAAGAGAAAAACCCCTAATTTTTTTTGTTTAAAATGAGAGTCTTCTTTGGCAACCTCGTGGGTTTTGCCGAGAGCTTGTGGGTGTCTCTTCTCTCTGGAGTCCAGACTTAGTGTTTCATTGCAGCTGCCCACCGTGGCCCTGCTGCACCTTCTGTGCAGAAAGGATCTTCTCCTGCCTGACTTGCAGACCAGAGCGTCATCTCCTCCCTATTAAAAAATTCCCTGCTTTCACTTCTTCTTCAGCTTTTTTCTTCTTTCTTTGCAGCCCTACAGTGCTGAGGAACGTTTTGGTTCCTCGGTCACGCTGATGCCGTTTTATTGGTGCTATGGGATGAAATTCCAGGAGGTCTGCAGGGCCAGCCAGGTACCCGACAACCTGAAATGTCCTCAGCCACCTCATTTTTCGGCCACCGAGGAGCGGTGGGGATGGAGGCGGCTGCTGGGCTTCCAGAGAGGGGCGTTTGGCAGGGCCAGCACAGGAGTGCCCATCTCCCACCGCTCCTTCTCCTCCTCCGGGGCCAGGAGCTGGCTTAGATTTTAGTCCAACTTTTTCTTCCCTGTCAGCTGATGTCTTCTGGAAGCTCACGCACTTGCCAAATCTGACAATTTTTCTTACTAATTGACTCTAATGCGAACTGCTCTATGCAGCCCCACTGCTAGCTGATAGAAAAAAAAAAAAAAAAAGTAATGAATTTTTGCTTAACTAGCTGATTTAATTAAAATGTTTTATACTGTAATTGTATGGTTTCTATAAATGGAGAGGTAATTTTGTTTAATGAGTTCCTAACCAAACATAACATTCCTGACTGTATGTAGCCAGATTTGATAAAGGTCACAAACGCTGAGACTCCGCTGTTTGCTTTTGTAAGTCGTGATGATCGAACAGCTTGATTTGGCACTTGAAATGTCCCGCCAGGTTTGGTTCCCTCCACTCCTGTTTAGACCAGAAATTATTAGTGTAGTTTTAGGAGCAGGGGGGGGTTCTCCTCTGTATCTGAACACTGTTCATTATCTTTAAAGTGGAAGTCTACTGCCAAAATCACGTCTTGTTGTCAATTAGTGGCTTCTCTGCAAACACATTAATGTAATGCCCCCGCTGAAGAACTGCGCGCGTTGGAACATCTTGCTGCTAAAGCCCTGGTTTTCGGAGCACTTGGACACAAATCATTCACGAAGGGCAATTTATGCCGTGATGGTAATGGGACGTGACACGAAGCTATCTGAGATGAAATTTGCCACAGCTTACAACTATTAGTAAATAGAGCTAATATAGGCAGTCAGGACAGGTTTCTGGATGGTTGGATAAGGAGAAAAAACAATTTTGGGTTCCTTCCCTGGGCGGTTCCTAAAGAATACCCCGTGTACATTGACTGTAATATAAGAAAGGCTAAAATAAGAAGTCTGATCTTCTTAAAACTGGTGGTTTTTTTTCCCTGTCTCCAACTTTGGCGAATTCAGCAGTGACCTAAATAGAAAAGAATCAATTACCTTAAAATAAATAAATTTGCCTTTTGTTCTGCAACCCTTTCGTTATACTGTACGAGAACACAGAATGAAATATCTGTCTCTGCTAAAAGATCAAAAACTGGGGAAACGGTGCATTTTGGGAAAAAAAAAAAAAAGGGGGGGGCTCACGTCCTGCGCTGCCGTCCCTGATGTCAGCAAAATGTTGTCTCCTCAGAACAGAATTCATGCAAATGTTTATTTTGCAGCGTTCTCATGTTCCCTTTGTTAAAGAACTAAGCTGTATTTTCATTGTCTTATTTTCTGTTTGGTAAATATCATTTTCTCCTGTCCTTCCCGCAGCTACCATGGAAACAAGCAAAAATGCTTCAGATTAAATATTTTTAAATAGATTTTTGGGTTTTTTTGTCCTTGGTAGAAAATGGTACCAATTTTCAGAATGTGTATTGATACCGGAGATGAAGGGGAATCTGTTTGAGCGACGGACCGAAAGTGGCTTTGCATCCCCTTGTATTGATAAAAATATATTAAAACCAGGTCGCTGCGGTTAAACCCTGGGAGCGACCCTGGGAACAAAGCAGCCGAGTGTTGCTTCTTTGCTCAAAAACACCCAGTGCAAAGTGTTAAAGATCCTGTAAAAATAATAAGACCGGCTTATAAATAAAGCACAGGTCGAATCGTAAATAATTTTGATTCTTGGGAAATAGAAGCCTTATTACCTCTCCTCCCATCACGGGGATTTTTTTAGTCCAAGTGCGAGGGTAATGTATTTTAGTACAGATTCCAGAGCGTTTCGTTTTGCAGGTCGAACCCCACTCAATTAATAATCTCCAACAAACGTACCCTAAGACGGGCGGTTATTTACATACAGGGAATGGTGGCTTATTTACCCAAACACTGGAGTGATCCAAAATGTTCAGCTAAGCAGGAACACAAAATATGATATTATATTATGTAAATGGGTTTGTGATACGCTCTGCTGGATAATAACTTCCAGATGTCTCGGTAGCCGGGGGCTGACGGATCTGGGAGGCAGGTTGGCTTGGGGGGGGGACACGCCAGCTGGCGGGACCGGCGACTGCTAAGTGTAGTGGAAGGGGAAAGCTGGTGGTTCTTCACACTCGCTGCTTTTATGGGTGGGCTAACGACAAGTCACCAGCAGAGATGGGGCTATAGGGGTCCCACGTGTCCTCTTCTTTCAGCGAATTATTTTTCGGTCTCTTTTGCGACGAGGGGTTGAGTCAGCCCCTGTCTCTGGTGGGTCAGCCCGTAGATGGCCACGAGCCCGGCTCTGCTGCCTCGTCTGTAATTGCTGGGGCTAAAGGCAGGCGGGGAATCTCCCTGGGCTCTCGGTGCCGAGGTGTGAATGGAGTTCAGTCCAAGCGCCGCGCAGCCTCGCCAGTTTGGGGTGAGGTTTCCTAAATCTGTTTGATTTTTAAAGCCTGGCAGTCCCTAGGGCTCTAGCGACGTGTCCTTTTCTGAACACAGCGGGTTGTGTTTGCCGTCATTAAATGCAGTGCTGGAATGAAAACTGCTCCTCTGAGAGGCCGTTGAAGTGACCGACGTGGACTTCAAGAAAGCCCTGCACCTTCTGTGGAGAACCTTTGAGGAGAAGGACCTTGGCACACTCCTTGCAGATGGGACTGCGCCTCCTTCAGCCCTGCCAAGAGCTTGACCTCTCGGCTCAGTGAAAGGGTCACAGTTGACTTCAGTGTGTTTTTAGTTGACTTTAACCAATATTTTCAGGAAAAAACAGCGTTTTATTAGCAGAAGGTGCAGTGGCTGTGTTGTGATTTGCCCACGTCACGGTTGTGGGCCACAAGCCCATGAGAAGAGAGACTGGACGCCTGAGAGCAAAGCCTTGATCCCAGGTTTGCAGGATGTAGGCTCTCAGTGGTACAGCCGGCACGGCGCGCTCCGCGTGTCTTCATTAGCAGCCCATAAAAGATTCCGCTCTAATATGAATACTAAGCCATTAGGCCATATTGAATCCAAATTCGTAACAAATTCACATCCCAGCATGGTCTTTTCTCCTGTTGTTTTTCTTCATCCCACACTCTGTAATCACTTTATCTCCTTGAGCTTGAAGGTTCTCCTGGTTTCCGTCCGGTTTGGTTCAGCCGCGTTGCTCCAGCTTATCAACGTCCGAGAGCAATGGACAGGCGTAATTACTAAATTATCTGATCATTTGATATCCTCGTTTAATGGTCTGTCTGTTGCCAAAGACCGTGCTCACATCTTCCGTGCTTGGTATGTGATCCTCCTGTAACCAATTGTAAATGTCACCGTGTAATTTTGGGAATGGAGAGGGGGGGTTGGTTTTCCCCCGGGCGTGTGCTCCGTGGACCAGCTGCTCCGCTTCACTGCGAGCGCCCGGGCATCCTTTTGCCATGTGCAGGAGGGTGATGGCACCTCAAAAAAGAGGGGAACCACCCCAAAGCAGGAGCCTTGGTGATGCTCGGTTTGCTTGTGAGAAGGGCTGTGGATGGGACACGTCCCGACGAGACTACAAAAGGGGCAGGGATGTTTGAAAATCTCTGCTGGGGCTTCTGGAAAGCGTATGGCCAGGAGGCCACGAGAGAAGGAGCTGCCGTTGTCTCAGTGGAAACTGCTGTTCAGCAAAACCAGAATTGTGGGCTGTGTCTTGGAATTGATTGCATTTGTCGTCACGCGTCCTGCTTTGGAGAAGTGGAACTTCAGATCCTTGCAAACCCAAAAGTACGAGTTGGGGGTGGTGGTTCCTGGGGCTGGTGGCGATTTGTTGCTGCCATTCCCGAGATGTTCTCGGGTGTTTCAGTCAGAGATCTGAACAGTTCTGGCAGTTGTACCCACCAGACTTTGTTACTGCATTTGTCTCGCAGCTTTTAAACAGCAGAGAAACATGTACAGCTGATTTAAACAACACCAGAGAAATTAAGGTCACGCGAATGCGTCGTCAACAAATGAAGATAAAACAGAGCTGGGGTTTAAAAAAACCCCACATTGTTGTTGCAAGACGCTTTTGAAATTCTACATCGCAAATTCCGAGTCATGTTGATGGTTTATTCTAATGTAGGAAAACATCATCAAGAGTGACAAGCAAGCTAGTCACTGTCTAGTCACCTGCCAGCAAATATTTCATAGAGACTAAAAAGGCTGGTGCTGCCTTGCTGAGCTGACACTAATTATTTCAGTATACACGGAGCTTTGGGATTCCTGTTAATTCTCAAGTCTGTCTTTAGTTCAGACTCATTCCACTGTGTAAACTCAGCAGAGCACAAATTATTTGACCATCCTTTCATAATCTGTCCCCACGCTCACTTGCCAATTATATAAACTGATCCAAATACCTGCTCTCCAAGGATCCCCGTTTGGGAATCACAAGCCAATTAGGAAAAAAAAAAGGGGGGGTGTAGCCACTTTTCTGTAGCCAGTGTCTAGAAGTCCTCTGTCACGCTGACATTTCTGGATATCTTCTTTAGATAGTGTTGTTTTCATCGGTGTTCAGAAAAGATACCTTTCTGATGATAAAAACCCCTTTTAGATGGCAGTTATGGGATGTAGCACGTCGCATCCTGTAGGAGAGATGAGTTCAACGGTACCTGCCGTTATCCTGACTGTCCTCCCCTGCGCTGTGATGCTGTTCCTTTGTGGGTGCCACAGGTAGCTGAGGCTTTAGAACAACACCTACGTGTCGGGGGGTGGCACGGTGGCCGTGCAGCAGCTGGGTGGTGGGGCTTGTTGAAGGTGGACACAAGAGCCTTCGGGCAGACACGGCACAGCCGGCACCTCGGCAGCACCGGAGAGGCTCTCAAAAACGTGGCTCCGTGCGTGACTGAGGAGCACTGCGTTTCTCTTGTCCTACAAACAGCTCTGGAGCTGGCTCATTTTTAAGGTTTGCAGTAGAAATAGCTGCATTTTTACACGAACGCTTCAAACTCTTGCCACCGGTGGGTGCCTGCCCTCCGCAGGGAGCACCCATCGGAGCCGTGGTCGAGCTCCTTGTCCCTACGCCCAGCTCTGGGCAGCCAGAAGGTCCCACACCGCTTTGGAGCCACCGAGGTTCCATACGCTGTTGGGTTTCCATACAGTGGGTGGTTTTGAGGTGACCGCTGGCTTCCTTGCACTTCCAGATCTGGAACTGAAATGTGCTAATGGGTGGATTTACATCAAATTATAAACCCCAAAGCGATGATTCCCTCTAAAGTCTGTGCCTACAGATAACTGCTGCAAGTGCTTGTAGGATCGTAGAATGATGGAATCATCCAGGGGACCTCCAAAGGTCATGTCCTCCCACCTCCCCACAGTCGCAGGGACACCCCCAACTAGCCCAGGTTGCCCAGGGCCTCATCCAGCATCACCTGGAATATCTCCAGGGAAGGGACCTCAACCACCTCCCTGGGCAACCTGGTCCAGTGTTCTACCACCCCTAAAGAAATTTTTCCTAATATCCAACCCAAATCTACTCTTCTCTAACTGAAATCCATTGCCCCTCATCCTGTCACTGCAGGCCTTTGTGAACAGCCCCTCCCCAGCCTTCCTGGAGCCCCTTTAGATCCTGGAAGGATGTTTGAGTTTGTACCCTTGGAGTAGGACTAAAAGTGAGAGTGGCTTAAAATTGCAGGAGCCTTAAAAAAAAACAACACTTTGCTGTTTTTTTCCTACGTTGTTCTCGGGTCTGGGGACACAGCTGAAAATGGTAAAATTCAGAGCAGTATTCCCACTGGATCTGACCTCAAATGAAGAGAGTGTGGCTTACGGTCTTTCTGATTTATGAAAGTTTAAACGTTTTCTGGTGGAAGTGCAGGTCACCATATGGTAAAAAAAGCTTGTCTTTGTTCGTTACTTTTTTCTGCTGACTTTCCTGGAATCCTAGGAGGCTGTGGAGTATTTAAGTATTGGGGCTGAGTAACCTCTGAAGGGCCTCTCCAAATCTATATTTTATTGATTCATCACTGCATAAGGAGAAATCTTCTAACAAGGGTCCAACCAATAGTTCCATCATTTCCATTTTAATGCCCCAGCGTTTTAATGTGACCAAGGTCAAAGTTTGTCATGGCGAGAATCCATAGCTGTAAAAAAAAAATAAATCACAAGGATTCCGAAGTGCCCCAAATAAAAAGAGGTACTTGTGGGCTGAGGTGTGTTAAGCTTCCCAGGCCAGGTGGGGAGAGGTGTGTGAGGGAATTTGTGTTCAAAGCCCAGCTTTTAGAAAAAGGTCATTCCTCGTGAAGCACTGAGACGTTGAACTAACTCGCCTTTGCAGAGCCGACTCTTCCTCTGGCCGCGGTGGGTTGGGTTGGGTTGGGTTTGGTTTGGTTTGGCAGGATACCACAGCCAGGCTGGATGGGGCTTGGAGCAACCTGGTGTGGTGGGAGGTGTCCCTGCCCAGGGCAGGGGCTTGGAACTCAATGATCTTTAAGGTCCCATCCAACTCTAACCATTCTATGGTTCCAGGATCTTCAGAACCCCAGTCTGCAGGTGGCTGTAACCCTGAGAACACCAAGGAACTGGGTAACTTCACACTATAAAGCTGGGCCCGTGACAGGGGCTTGTAAAGGAATTTTCTCCCTTTTTAGTAGGTTGCAGAATTTTTTCTGCAAATTTGCAGGAGCTTCTTTAGAAGAAGAAATTTGCAGGGGCTTCTTTACCCCCGTGTGCCGCCAAGGCTCCCTGCAGCTGGTGAAATGAAGACGATATATTCTGGGAGGCATCTTGATTTGGGAGTGACAGCTCCATATATTTGTGAAAATGAAGTGGCAGCGGAGTTGCCAGTAGAGCATATTGTGTGTCTCTGTGATGCAGGAATACATCATGTTAATAACAATTATTTCCAGAGTTCCACGGGAGCGTTTGCATTGCAGGGAAGCCCCGCTGTCGGGGGATGTCCTGAGAAGAGAGGAAGAGCCTAACTGGGTGTGCTTTCTTGTTTCCCAAACAGCCAAAAGGACGGAAGACGGTGCCGGGGGATGTGGCGCAGCCGCAAAGCGACACGCTGCTCCCGTGGCGCCAGCACCAGAGCCCCAACGGCCTGCGGCGGCAGAAGCGGGACTGGGTCATCCCCCCCATCAACGTGCCCGAAAACTCCAGGGGACCCTTTCCGCAGCAGCTGGTTCGAGTAAGTTAAAAAAAAAAAGAAATGGTGCTACGGTTTGAGAAAACCCATAACAATTTCTTGTCGTTCAGGCAATTATTCTGTCACCGGGTGACCCCTCCCCAGCCAGGGAAGGGGAATCGGGGGATGCAAAGAAAACAGGAGGGTTGAAATGTAAATAGATTTAATAGAATGAGACTAAATAATTAACAACAATACTAAAGAATCAGTTTTAATCCCAGTAGTGGTATAAGATACACAAGAATTATCCTCGGCCAGTTCTCTCAGCAGGAAAGATGTAAAAGCTTTTTGGGGGAAAGGAAGGGCTCGGGGGTCACCAGGGCAAAATGTTGCCTGGACCATCAAGGGAGAGCCTGCTGTGCAGGAAACTTTTCTAATTTATATTGAATGTGACATTCATGGTACGAAATAATTCCTGTTGGCCAGCTTGGGCCCAATGTCCTTGATCTTCCTCGTCTCTGCGCCTGGAAAGGCTCAAAAACTCTGAGACCTTGAGTCTCACAGAGCCTAAAGTGAATATTTTCATGAATTCAGACACTAGAGTCTTCTAAAGGTGCAGTTTTCCCCAGCATTAGAGGAGAAATTAATCCTGTGTCTCTCAACCCAGGACCAATGGAAAAAATAATAATGATGATGATGATGATGGTCATCTTGCAGTGGGTCTGGTGCAGTGGTAGGTGTGGAGCAGGCTCGTGGCTGGGGAGCTCTGGCTCAGAGCTCGGGCTCTCTCTGCACCTCCTCCCTCGTGCAAGAAAAGTTGCCTTTTACACGCTGCCGAAACGCTCCTTTTCCGAAGCGTCTTGCCCCAGATTTCCCTCCTCCAGCTGAACGGCAGCCTAATCGCCTCCTTCCAGCCCATCCCTCCAGAGACGCTGCCGTTGCTGCCAAGGTGGCACCTTGCCCACGCTCTCATCCAGAAAACGGCTGCAGGTGTAAAGCGGGGCTCGGTGGCACCCAGCGATTTGGGGGGGGGGCGCATCCTCCCCTCCCCTCCCTCCCGCAGCCGGGGTGCAGATGCGCGGG
>VZRU01000462.1:124789-138761 GCA_013398155.1 Pedionomus torquatus
GGGGGGGGCCGGGGGGAGGTTGGCTCCCTGCCGCCGCTGCAGATGGAGCCCTCGTCCTCTCCCCACCGCCGGTTCCCTTCCTTATGAGGCCAATCTCCGAGATCTCATTCACCCCTGTGGTTTTTCTGTGGCAATTATTGGATGACAGGAAGAGAAGACGAAGGGAGAAGGGGCCTTTGGCAGACTCGTTGGGTTGATGTGCGTTACGGCCCTTGGTGAGTCTTAGCAAAATACACACACCCGCTGCTGTTCCTCTCACAGGTTCTGGTTTTAGGTTTTGGAGCCGTAGAAAGATTCGCTGTCAAAACCCCAGCACTCCCTGGCAGACTCCGTCAGCTCCTCCCTTGGAGGAAAATGGTGACAATTATAAAATTTTAGAAGTGATTTGGAGGCGCGGTGGCGTGTCATTGGCATCCCTGCTCAGGAAGCTCACCCAGTCGTCTGGAGGCAGTGCCTGGATTCAGATGAGTTGTCGTCGTTCCCCGTCTCACCCTGATTAGCTGATGCCTCTGCGCAGCCCCTGGCGGGGAGCAGGGAAGGGGCTCGAGGAGTCCTTCAGAAGTTCAGGTGAACTCGGTGGGGACTCAGGCGGTGACGGCAGGTGCACGGTCCCAATTCACCGAGTGCTGGGTAAACCTGAACCGTGAGCGTCGTTTCTTCATGCAATTAGGGAAGGCAAATATTTTTGTGTTTATCCTGGAAAACCAGGGAGGGAAGCCGAGGAGTCTCTGTGTGGTCAGCAGTGCTGGGGGCGCAGCGACCCTTGAGTGTGTTGTCCTGTTAAGCTGTTTGGGGCTCTTCAGCCTGGAAAAGAGAAGGCTCCGGGGAGACCTTAGAGCAGCCTTCCAGGATCTGAAGGGAGCTCCAGAAGAGCTGGAGAGGGACTCTTGGTCAGGGAGGGGAGTGATAGGAGAAGGGTGAATGGTTTTAAACTGGAAGAGGGGAGATTTAGATTGGATATTAGGAAAAAATTCTTTGCTGTGAGGGTGGTGAGGCACTGGAACAGGCTGCCCAGGGAGGTTGTGGCTGCCCCATCCCTGGAAGTATTTAAGTCCAGGCTGGATGGGGCTTGGAGCAACCTGGTGTGGTGGGAGGTGTCCCTGCCCAGGGCAGGGGGGTTGGAACACGATGATCTTGAAGGTCCTTTCCAACTCTAACCATTCTATGATTCTATGAAGAAATGTCAGAAGAGGAGACATACCCTGATGTGTCAAAAATACCTTCTTAAATCAGATGAATAATTGAGGCTAATTCCTGTGAAAAACAAGTGGAGTCCTTGCAAAGGGAACTTACCCCCTGTCCCTCTCCTTGCTGATTTCTTTTGAGCTTTGGCTAGACAGCGAGAGGACGACTCGGCACCACCTTCCCACAGCAAAGCTGTTGATTTATCAGGACTGAAATCTCCGTGGTGTTTTTCCCCCTTGCAGTCTGGAGACGAAAGAGAAGGACTCGGGGATGCAAAACTCCGGTATTAATGGAAGTGACAAATAACGCATCTTCTACAGGTACAGAAGAATTGATATTCATCCCTGAACCTGCCAGTAACCTTGGAAAGCTAACTGGAGTTGATGGAAACACAGGGCTCCACGTTTTCAGCAGCCTATTCCATTACAGGTTTTAAATACAGACGCTGGAGGAAACACTGAAGTAAAAAAATGGGGTGGGAGAGAAAGAAATGGCCCACAAAGAGCTGCTTTCCTTTTCACCTGCCACACAGAAAGTATCGTAATGACAGGGAAGGTGGTGCCAGGAGTGGAGCTTGATAAAGCGTGAGACCCCTGATGTTTCAGGCTCAGGTTGAGTTTCTGCTGTCGGCAGCATCTGGCCCCTTTGCCGGCCGCTGGCGGTGAAGCTCGGGTGGTTCCTGGCAGGGGTCACAGCTCCCCCGATAGACTTTGCTCGTCGGTTAGCCAGAGTAAGACAGATCAACGTCTTCCAAGACCAGCACTACCTGATTATTTCCACCCACATAATCTTCCGATTGCCCTGGAGCATTCTGCTGTCTCCTAGATGCAGGGAACAGTTTTGATCTGATTTCCCCTGCTTTTGCTCACTGGGCGCTGAATATTTCTGTGTCCATCTGCTCACAAACCGGAGCTAGAAGTGCACACGTGGAGTTACAGCTCAGATCCCGTTTGTAGGGAGGGAAGTCTGCCGCAGTTTTCTCCGCTACTTTATATAAAGCCTTCAAACCTAACGCTGGTTCCTGGAAACTGAACTTTTTTTTTGGTCCAGAGAACCCTGCTCGAGCCTGCATTCGATAGGCACGACTGATGGAAACCAGCCCCTCTGTTACGCTGTCTTGGGTTCTGGTTACCTCCAAGGAGGGGAAGGGATGGAGATGGAGGGGAAGCCATGGAAGATCTGAATATTAAAAAACCAGAAAGCCCTACCAGACGTAGGTTTTCGTTGTACCACTTGGTGTTTGCGTTTTTATAGGTCAGGCTAATTTGAAATGCATAGGCAAATCTCGCCGGTTCCCTCCTACTCCTGCTTCCTATTGTGAAGGTAAAAATTCCATTTTATGGAAGTTGATTAGTTACTTGTCAGTATTTTTAGCAAGGCTGTGCCTGAATGAAGTTTAAATCATAGCAAAGGTGAATGCAGCTTGATGGGAGCCACATACCTCAAAATGCAGCCCTGTCTGGTTCAGCTGGGATCAACTATAATTCTCTGCTCATTAAACCGTTTCATTCTGATAAAATACATTCAATGAAAAAGTTTTTAGAAAAAAAACAAAAAAGGGAAGCGTCACAAAATTATCCCTGCCAAAGAGCCCCTCTGTTAATTACAGGGTTTTTTCTTTCAAAGGCACATCCGTGTCTGTTCATATGCATCAACCACGCTAACTGGGAAATGGTTTTCAGAAAAATAGTATGTAAAAAGTAATACTAGGAATTTCTGAGCAGTTTTGGCTGCTGGAAAGATTTACTTGTTCTTCACAGAGTTTAAATAAACATCTGACATGCATAAGCTGAAAGTAATTTTTATTGGTATGGAAAATGTTTTGCAAATGTCGGTTTTGTCTTTGAGCTGAGAAAACAGTTATCAAACTTTATTGATACATGCTTATTTATTTTGCAAACATTTATGAAAAACTTGGGTTTAATTTCCTTGTGCTTCACTTCCACCTTTGTATTAGGAATAATATTTTACACGCTGTGAAATATTTTACTGTAGTGAGGATAATTTCGTTACTAATTGTCAGGTACTCTCATTATTATAATGATGAGGTCCATAAAAATGCCTATTAAAAATACAAAAACAATATGAAATCCCCCTCCTTCTCCAAGCAAATGACTCATGCAGGCACACTGATCAGCCTCGATAATATATTAAATAGTTGCACCCTTGCTGAGTATCATCTATTTTCTCACTGACTCATCCTTTTTAGCTACATGTGTAGCTAATTCTTAATTATCTATTATCTAATTATCTGTAAGCTGATCTTGTATTTCATCCTCTTTTGAACTTCAAAAAGTGTCTCAGTCTTGGATCCACAGGCACGTCTCTAGCTTCTTCTAACTGGAATCCTGAGTCAGTTTTCAAGGCAGTTTTTGGCTTCTCTCTCTGGGCTGTGCGAAAATCAGTCATTTCAAAGACCAAGTGTCTTGTGCAGGACCAGCCTTCGGAGGAAGGATGCTCAGATAACGGGCTTCTCTGTCAACCGCCCCCAACCATATTCACCTTGATGAATGCTCCAGGCTTCCAGCTCCATCTCCAGGACCTTTCTGGAGCTCTTCTGAGCCCCCTGTCTCCGACTTGGTCTGCATAAACCCTAATTTTTCCAGCTCGTCTTCATTAAACTTGGAACTGAACAGTGTGGGGTTTCCCCATTAGGTTTCTTAGGATAAACAACTTGTTCGTTCTCATTTCACCAGCATGAAAATCCACAGAGGGTGACCCAGACAGGATCTGGATGCTCTTACGAGCCGCCTTGATTGCGTGCTACAGGCACAGCATGCTCTCTCACATCTGAGCGCTGGTAATCTCAGACACAAGAATACTAGAAATAATCTAATGCGTGGAACAGGGAGTAAGAGAGAAGGATGCATTTTATGTAAATTTAATCAGAAAGTCCTGAAGCGGTTTGGAAAGTTGGCAGATTATCATATACCCGATATATATAATATACCTAATCTGCTCTTGTGTTGCTTCTTCACAGAGGTGTCACTGATTCACAGAATCACCAAAAGATGTGGGGTTGGACAGGACCTCTGGAGATCATCCAGTCCAACCCCCTGCCAGAGCAGGTCCTCCTAGAGCAGGTTGCACGGGAAGGTGTCCAGGTGGGATGGGTTGGGTTTCCTGCAGCGTGTTGACAGAGCAGAGAGCTCTCCTCAGCGCACTAGAAAACCCCGTGGGGGTCTCTTGGGTAGGTTTGGCACCTCTTAAGCCGTATGGTGAAACTGGGTTCTTGCTAGGACAGAAGTTGGCAGGACACTCAAGGGCCCCACAGCCTGGTTGTGTGTCGTAGCCCATCCTGGTGCAGGAAATCAGGGCCATGAGACAGTTCTCCACACATCTAAAATCCCGCTGTTGGAGGTACACATGAGAAACTGAGCTTGGACCATCAGCCCTCAATATTCCCATTTCCTTGGGGCATTGTGGCTATTCCAGCAGGCACCTTTGCACTGTTTTAAGTAGTTCTACGGTAGGAAATCCCCTCGTGCCTCCTCTCCCTGCCACGTTGCTCACTGCTGTGAAATTGGCAGTTCAGAATCCATTAACTCCCAGCTGCAGGACAGATGGCATCTGGCTGTGGTGAGAGAAGGTTTGTGGAGAAAAGGCCTTGCAGACGCTTCCCAGAGGACATCAGACCTTACTTTTCCTGAGAGAGATGCGGACAGCCTTGATTACAAATCAGCCTAGATCCGCCCCATTCTTTATGGGAAAAGTTGGGGGGTTTTTCTGTACCAACTGCAAAAAAACCCCATAGTTGCTAGTTTGGGCTCTCAGTACATCTCATCTGTGGTAGCCCTGTGAGCATCACCAGCTGAAGTTCCAAACCCAGGTGAGTTAGTCTTTATTGTGACAGTCAGAGAGAGATGAGGAGGACCAAGCCCAGGGGCTGGAGAGGAAATGGGACGTTGTGTGTGTGGAGTTGCCCTGTGGAGACACAGCTCTTCTTCAAAAGCTGGTTGAAGGATGTAGCTTGCGACAGCTCCTGGCTCTGGACTGTGGTTTCGTGCCACAAACCAACCTGACACCAAAAAGAGAAAGCTGAGCAGGAGGATGACTCATTAAGTGTTGGTGTCGCCACGGTCTTGGCTCGGGTGTTGATCTCTCCTCTGTGTGTGTGTGTGTGACCAAACCAGGACTTGGCACCGCAGGAATGGACGGGGAGAGGGAAGCGGGACACGCTGCTGCTATTTTGACCACGGCCATTTGAAATGTCTTATAAACATGCAGTTTAAAGCAAGTTCCTAACCAGGAACCACACTACATCGGCTCCTCACGCTGCGCTCCTGGTGTGCCCTCTCCCTGGCGTATGAAGATGTCACTCTCCATCTCCAGCATTTCACAGAATTAGGCCAGACCCTGATGTAAATCGCTGCGTCTCTGCCAGCGCTGGTGGGGCTGCACCGGGCTCACACCATTGGGGAATCTGGGTCGAAGCAAGCAGCTGCCCCGTGCTTTATGGTCTGTACATCACGCACATCCAGCCTTATGGATGGGAAAGTGCAGCTACAGCATAAATGCTCCATTTGAAATTCTCTTACAACAGCATTCAAGCCTATACTGTAATTATACATATTGTATTTCCTTGTATTCAGACCCATGGGGAATTTATATTGTCCTTGCTAAAGCCAGAGGGACTGAAGGAAAGCAGTCATTTAATGATTCAGCTGTCTTGGGCTCTATGATTTAATCAATCATATGAAAGAAATTTTTAGATTCTTTGTGTTTAGAGTTCTCTTGTCTGAGCAGAAAATGTTCCCTTTTTGAATTGCTTTAATAGCTGTATTTATGCAGCTGAAAGTTCCTTAAGAAATGAAAGTAAAATCAAATTGCTGAGAATGCCTAGATAATTTATCGGAGAATATTCAATTAGAATATATTAATATTTTAGATTTCCATCATTAATTTAATATTCAGAGATTTAATTTAGTCGTTGAATCGCTGTAGTGCCATGCGTGGGTGGATTGTTAGGCTGAGTGCTTAAAACACCTGCCACAAGCGGGTGAATCTCACTTTGATTCCCAAGAGCAGAACTGCCTCTGCTGCCACGCGTCCTGCAGCGAAACCTCAGAGGCTGAATCTTGCCTCTGCTCTGCATTTTCCCCTAATTGCAGAATGGAACAATGCAACCTCCTAGCAGAAAGGATCATAGAATCATAGAATCCTCCAGGCTGGAAGGGACCTCCAAAGGTCATCTCGTCCCCCCTCCCCACAGTCGCAGGGACACCCCCAACTAGACCAGGTTGCCCAGGGCTTCATCAAGCTTCACCCTGAACATCTCCAAGGAAGGGGCCTCAACCACCTCCCTGGGCAACCTGCTCCAGTGCTCAACCACCCTCAGAGTAAAGAAATTTTTTCTAATATTCAACTTAAATCTACCCTTCTCCAGCTTAAGTCCATTACCTCTCGCAAGAGCTTTCCTATTCATGCATTCGGATCCAGGCTGAGGGGCAGTTTGGTGCTTTGTGGTTCTGAGCGTGGCGGTGTATTCCTGCTGAATCCCATTTTGCCAGCCCGGCCCCGTTACTCGCCGAAGGAGAACTGTCCTAAGCGAGGTCGGGATCTCGAGGCGATCGATGCTTTGCAGGCAAATACCAAGGGCTCCCGTTGCCCGGTGCAGCTAAAAATACTGCCCTTCAGATTTTGCTGTTTTCCAGGATGCTTCGGGAATAGTCACACAAGTGGAAAAAAGCCCCACTAAATAATAATAAAAACCCAGAAAAATCACCGAGTGCCATGTGACTGGGAAGTGATAAATTCCCATCAAATATAGTTCCAGTTGCGTGAAAGAAACGGAACCGATGTTTAATTTCCCACACAGCGCAGAAACTGTTGGCAGCAGTGAGGCTGCTCCCACACGGATCAAATTTCAGAACTCTCAAAATTCATTGATAATATTTCTAATTTTTTGGGGGGGTTAAGCTGGATCTCAGGATGTTACCTTTGTGCTTTATAGTACGGGTCAAAATCAGGTCGGGGTCCAGGTGCCCTCATTAGAGGATCAGTGTTTGTGCTCAGCACCTGGGGTCTTAAAATTTATCTCCATGCACAAGGACGATCACCTGCTGCTGGTAGAGATCCCGGTCAGATCTGTGCTAATCCATTCCTGGAAAGGAAAGGCATCTTGTAGCTGCCAATTTTGGCAGCAGGAAAAATGGAGGAGTTAGGAAGATCAGAGGACAATCTGGGGTGTGGTGGGTCAAACCGAGAGGCCACTGGGAGAGTGATGTGACCTCGCAGCCTGTGTTCTACACTGCTCTGCAGCCATTCAGCATCCCCGGGATGCGACGGGGTGGGATACAGGAGCAGGTGCTTATGACCCTACCACCAACTGCTAGTGTTAAATGAAAATTGTAGGTTAGGTCTGTGCAGTCTTTGCTGGGGTATTTTTCTGTACAGGAGCTGATCTTTTCAGCGTCTTTGTGTAAGTGAGGATTGTCTTCCTTTCACAAGGAAGAAGCCAAGGCAGAAAAGATGAGTGGCTTTGTTCAAGACCACGGAGCTGTTGCCATGGCCATGAGCGGCACTCTCCAGTGATCGGCATCTCGGCCTGTCCTTGGGTTATTTGAAGAATCTCATCATGGCCTCGGGTTTTATCGAGTATTCAGAAATCTTTTGCTGATGGTTGTATTCAGGCTCACCTCACTCCGTGTCTCAGTTCTCAGCATCGCGCCTGCCAAGGGACAGCCTTGGTTTTGCTGTGATTGGAAGGTGCTTGTCACCATCCAGGGGGTAGGCAGCAGCCCCTCTTCTCTGCCAGGTCCCAGGTGGTTCCTCCACCACCAGCCCCTTCCAGCCCTTGCCTTTCCGCTCCCACTCCAGGTTCCTCGGGAGCAGGCGATGTAGGAAGCACAGAAGGATAAGTACCCCTCGCCGCGAACTGTCGTACCAGGCACACGGCAAAATAGTTCATCAATCACTCCAAAGAGTATTTAGCTGTAATACCCCATTGCACATATTGCAACATATCATTACATCCCCATCCTCTCCAGAAAGTGAGATAACCGTAATAGCCGCTCGCTATGGCTGTCATTATGTGCAGAGGCAAAGGCAGGAAGGCGTAGTTCGAGCTAATGTACACAGCTCGTGAAAGCTATTGAAAATCTGTAAAGACAGAGGGTACACAAAAGCAGTGGGTTAATTTGCTACAAAAACAAAACCAAAAACAACTTTGGGTTTGCTCATGCCTTTCCCAAAGGAAAAATGGTAATAATGAAAAAAGGCTGAGACGGGAACGGAGGCAAAGAACTTGCGATCTGCCTCTCTGCTGCTGTAGTTCATTATTTAACGCTCATCACCCACGTTAGCGATAGGTGGCTGTGGGGCTCGGCGTCCTTGCTGAGGTGAAATGGAGTCCCAGAGACTTTGTGCCGCTGTGTGGGTGTGAGTTTGGATTTGCAGAATGATGGTGCAGATATAACCTTGACAGCTCGGCTGTTGCTGCACTTCACTGTATCAGGCTGGAATCAGATAGGAAGGGGGGGAAAAATAAAATCCATGTTTTTTCTTTCCTCGCTGTTGCATCTGTTCTTGCCGGTCTGCACCGTGGAGGAATTAAACTGAGCACCCTGGAATTTCAGATGTCAGCTTTTTAAGATTTTAGAGAATTTACTCTTGGGCTAAAATTAAGCTTTCCCTGCTGCGGTTAATTGTTTTATTTATAACTGCTGAGATGTTCGGTGCTGAAGGTGCCGCCGTCTAAATCCTTTCTCATCTGTCTCTGATGCCGACTGCCGGGGGGGGCGAGCCCTGGTTGGGTGGTGGGGTGGCCAGGAGTGGGTGTGCAGCGGGTCACCACACTGTCATTAAGGGCTCTGTTTCCTTGCAATTTTTTCTTCCCCATAGCCCTTGCCATATTTGTAATAATTACCATATATTTTTAATAGCATCCATATTTGTTGCTAATTTCCTTAATTTAAAGGCTATTTTCCTGCTATCTGAAGAGTTAGACAACTGAAAAACAAACAAACAAAACCTTGGATTATATTAAGGGAAACATTTTGCCCAAGGCAGTTTGGGTATCTGCAGATGGTACTGAACATTTTGGCCCTTGTTCAGCAGAGATTTTAAGTACGTGCCTGAATTTGAGCCTTTGAGTAGCTCCAGTGGCTCTTCTGATTCTGCTCAATGACTGGAAGCCAAGGACAGGAGTAGTGCCTTACTGGGTGGCGACTGAGCATTTGGCCTTATGCAGTACCAGCCTTTTTTTGGCTGTGCTTACATTTTTTCTTAGATTCCCGATTCTATTCGCCTCTCTCTGCCTGTCCTGCAAGCACACAGAGACCCGGCTTCCAGCTGTACACACACATCCAAGCCTTGGCCTGGGTCGAGCAAGCGTTTCCCTTTCTCCCTCTTGGACCCCAGACCAGAAGCTGCTCTGCAAAGCCTTGGGCTTGTGTTTTTGGCACTAGGTAAAAAAGAGCTGAATTTCTCTCATCTCTGCAAACCAGCAGAGATTTCCACGTCCCCTGAAAGGGCAGGGTGGGCTCCTCCTGTAGGAGGGGCAGGCTTGGCCACAGGTGCAGGAGGTTTTGTCGTCTCCTCCCTGGGGTAATTAGGTGTATTTGGCTGCAGCTGCCCTGGCTGTGGGCACTCCACGGGAGAAGCCTCTGGGAAGAGCAGAGGCTGTTCCTGCTTTTTTTCGGGTGATGCTGGAGAAGGACTTTGGGGTGAGTGATGTGTCGGAGCGTGGTGCTGGGGGAGCTGCTCTGAGCAAAGCTCGAGCATCCTGTGTAGAAGAGAGGGAGCTTGCCAAAGAACGAAGATTAGGATTTGGTGTGGCTTGTGGTGTTGTTTCACGTGGTTGGTGGGCTGCTGAGCCTGTGCCCGGCTGGCCAGGCTCTCTGGGGGCCAGGCTTCGTTATCCCTGGGCTCCTTGGGGGGCTCGAGGCTGCTGGGGAGGAGTAGTGTGGGTTGCACTGCCCATGAGATGGTGGCTTGCAAAGCTTCCATGTGATACACACACATATAGGGATGAGATCCCTTCCATGTATAGATATATGCACACACATAAATGTATGGGATGAAAAGAATTTCTGTAGAGTGTTTGGCTTTGTCATAGTCAAACCTTTGGGTCAGCCCTTCCCTTGCAAAGCTCTGCCTGAAGAAGAGCAGAGGTGGGGGGTTTTGGAGACCAGGACTAAGTTTCTGGCTCTCAAGTTATAAGCCCCTCAACCTGAAAGTTTCTGATGGAAATATCAGCAGATCTTTAAATGCCGCAGTGCTGGCGGGCATCGCTGGGGCAGTTCACTTTCCCAACTCCTTCTTTTCACTTGTGATCTCTGCTTTTTTTAATTGCGTGGCCTGAGGAGGTTTCTGTGCGTGTGCTTGGGTTTTTACCCCTTTGGGGCTGTTTTACAGTTGACTTATTTGTTTGATTTGTGCTTTGAGGCTGTGTGAGCTGTGCCATTTATTGAAGTAAATAAGCTCGTTTTGTTGTCGTTAAGAGTGGGGTGGTTGAAGGAAGAAGAAGAGCTGTGGGGGCTGGTTTCTGCCCAAGCAATGGGGGGCACAGCCCCAGTTGTGGAAGGGCTGGACACAGGGCATGGGGTTTGCCCCTTCAGAGGAAAAGGGAATTCACGGTCCTACTGACCCCCCTCCGGGGGCGAGGTGGAGCTGGGGTGCACCCGTTAACTATGGGACTACGGAAAATTGAGTGGGAATGTCCACTGTGGAAAGCATAGCAGCTAAAAAGCCACGTTTCTGCCCAAACCATGAGCTGTTGGAGTTATTTCTGAAGTAACACCACTGGGAGGGAGTGGGTTGGTAGAGAGAGGGAAAGAAATTAAGACTAAGGATCTGCACTAACCAGTGGTGCTGGTTAATCTACAGCCCTCCAAAGGGGTTTTCTGAGTTGGAAAAAAACAACAATGTTTGGCTAGCTTAGATTTTCAGTGGTGTTTTCTGTGGTGAAGTGATGACACAATTTACTTGCCAGCAAATGGGATTCAACTGCATCTAACAAAACGAAATTAGAGTAAAAGAATCAGACATCATTGGAGCATAAATCTTTTATGGGAGATTATAGCAGTTATTTATTATTCTGAAAAGCAAAGGATTGAGAAGCGAGGTGGCAGTTTTCTTTCAGCGATGGGAAATGCACCCTCTAATGTCTCCGTGGAAAAAAGAAAATGCCGCACCAAAGAGTCCGCATCCAGCTCGATGGCAAAACCACTGCTCGTTAGCATCTGCTTTTTAACTCCTGTTAAGAGAGGAATTCAAACATCGGAGGAATTATTTCCAACAACTGTCTGGGTTTACTGAATATTTTTCAGACAGTGTTATGTTTATGGCGCAGGTTTTTGTATGCTAAAGGAAAAGACAATTCAAAATTTATGTAACAGCTGCTGTGTCGCTTGAGCACCTAAGGGACAGAATGACACCACATATATGGATTTCTGATGTTGTTAAAAGAAAAAAACTCTTTTATTCCTTTTGAACCATAACCCATGGTATTTGCAAGCATTAAAACATGTTCTTATAATTTTTTAATTAGACATGAATACAAAATTGAACATTCAGGTATAACATACTATTAGAAAACCAGCTCCTTTTCTTCTCTCTCAGTATACATCCAGTTGTTAAATGTCCCCGTTCCTTCTTTTTTTTCTTCTTTTTTTTTTTAACCTCTTGTTCTTAATGAGACTTCCTCCTTCTCCCCATGACTCTTTATGTAAGCGACCTTAGCTCTTGATTAATCAGTAATTAGGGAAGGAGTCATACTGGTTCTGAGTCTCTAGTATCACTCTCTCCAGCTGAAAATTCAAAACTAAAATCTAAAGGAAAGCCGTAATGTCAATATTATGCTGTGTCTAACCCTACGATGACAGAATCGCATCAGAGCCGGACCAGGCAGTCTCTGTTGATACCGACACGAATCTGCCCCGTTTGCTCTCGGCTGCTCATCCCCGTCCTTCTCTCCCGTGGCTGTTTTCCCCGCGCGTTCCCCGTTATTGCCCACCTTTGTCATGACCAGCGTTCAATATTTTGCCTTAAAAGTTTACTGCCCCCTCTGCCATCCTCCCTGACGTGTGCCGTATCGCTGCGCTTCGTGTTTGCTGAGCGTTTAGGGCCTCATTCAAAGTTTAATGAGCCCTCATTAACCTCCGCGAGCTTTGGATCAATCCCTTGTAGTCTAATATGGTAATAATGCCGGGGTATTATGGAGCTAAAAGCTACCATACAGTGGTCTGAGGATAAAGTCACTGCGGGCGGGCGGCTTAATGGGGTATTAATTGGATGGAGGGTATTCGTAAGTACTGAGCACCAAGTGTGTATATTGTTGAAAGAAGAGAACGAATGCTCAACGGTGTGATCTTAAAGTAAGGGGAACTTGAGTTTCCCTTTGCCTTGGTCTTTGCTGTGGCTGAGCATCAGGCATTTGAGAAGCTGAGGGGAGTTTTGTGGCCTGGGTTAAGGGGTGCTGTCATTTACGATTCCTCTTCTCTCTTGTCATCCTGTTCTGAAGTTCTTCCCGTGTTGGCTCCATCAAAATCGCTCTTCAGGAAACCCACTATTGGCAAAAAGGTGGTGGCGTTGGAAAGGATTCATCGAAGGGAGCTGCTGATTATACACAACTTCATTTCTTTGGTTTTTTGGTTTTGTTTTGTTTTCTCTGGGATAAGGTGCTTTCAACACATTGTGTAATGTAACCTAGAAAGTGGTGCTGGCCGAGTGCTTGGTGTGGGTCAGCAGTGCTGAGGAGCCATCGAGGCTGGCTCCAGGTTTCTGTGGGCACCGTGTCGTATTCCCTTGAGGCTGTGCTGAGAGAAGACCCAGCAGCTCCCGTTTGGCCAGGGAAAGCCCGTACGTGGTGGGGCTGTGCGTGCCCCAGACCCCTTCTGCTCCAGCCTTCCTGGAATTCCTTCCCTTTCCCTTTCCCATCGCCCTCGTGGGGACTTCTGAAGACCAAAAAGTTTCTTTGTGATGGGAACCACGTCCTTCGCCCAGGCAGGGTGCAGGGGAGGATGGAGCACAGCGGAGAATTGATCCGTGGTGATTGAGACTCCTGTATGGACCGATGGGAGTTGGATACTCGGGTGTCTCAGCAACCCCTGCCTCCTGCCCAGGTGCCTTCAAAGTGTAGATCCTTACAGCTCTGGGCCGTTTTCCATTTCTTCTCTGCCACGTGAGGCCCTTGGGATGAAGAAAAACAAGAAGTGGGAATGCCCCTCCTTGACTTTTTGTGCCATTTAAGGTCTTTAAAGGTAAAAGCCCTTCAACAAAAAAGCGTGGGAACATCTGCAGGGCAGCGGTGAACCTCAGCCCATGACTGCGGAGCCGTTCCAGTGCCCTCCCAGTTCCTCCCAGTAACGCAGAACAAGGGAGACTGCGGGCTCAGACCCAGGCCTCTGAGCAGTAACGACACATCATGTTTTCATCAGGGAAGGAAGATGGATTCTTTTCACTTATTTATCCTAGGTACTATCTGTGCTTTTTGCTTTTCTTCTTTTTTTTCTTAAAGAGCTGTTCCTTCTGCGCAGCCGTGGATGTCGCGAGTCCTGCCTTCCCCCACGCAGCCAAGTGCTTCTCCCTTGGGGATGGTGACAAGTCACTCTTTCTCCATATAGCTAAGAAAAAAGAACAATCACACATAACCACTATAGAAATGTTTTTCTGGAAGCTCCCAGTGCACGCGACTCCAGAAGACACGTCCTGGTTGTATTTTCCCCTGGAGCAAAGGCTGCGTAGTGGTCGGTTCTCGGTGCCCCTTCTTGCCTGTCCTAACCCCAAAGGTGAATGAGGCCTGAACGTGTGCACTGTGGAGGACCAGGAAGCTCTGCTTGATTTT
>VZRU01000462.1:138802-173731 GCA_013398155.1 Pedionomus torquatus
TAAATTTTTTTTTTTTTTTTTTTTGTGCCGTCCTTTCTAGTCTTCAATTAATTAAGCAGCTGCTAAAACTAATCCTTCCCTTTGAGGAGTTCTGCAGTGCCCCCCTCTGCCCTCCAGAGCCGTGCTGTAGCCTGTACCTGCCTTCCTCCTCCTTGACATTCCCTGTGCTTCCCGTAGACTTGTCTCCTGTTCCTCCATTTCAGGTCTTACCTATTTCTGCCTTCACGCTTTAATTTTCACTGTTGTGTGTTCCTGGGAAGCTCTCCCCGTGTGTTTAGTCGGTCACAATCCCTGAAAACTCTGGGGTCAGCTGAAGGCTCATCTGTCTCTAGTTCTTGCACCTTCAGTCTCCAAGCCTACTTCGCTCCAAACCTTTCTCCTCGGATGTGAGAGTACGAAATAATTTAAAAAAAAAAGTATATATATAGGAACACCCAACAGGTAGACTTGCAGTGACCCTGGGAATTGAGGATGTAAATAGAGAGCAATCTGTGATGAAGCCCTGACCTTCCCCACTGTTGGAATGTCTCTCCTTGGACCCGTGTACCAGGTAGATGTCACCACTTGTTTTCATGAAGGGCTGCTGTGTTTTCTCTCAGGGTGGCGTGGGTGGAAGCGTGGACATGTCACACGTGAGGGTGTTGCGCTAAGAGTTGAATCAAAGTGTGGGAGATCTTGTTAATCTTTTTCATTCAGTCTTTCTGGTTGAGCTTTTTTTATTTATAATTATATATCTGTCTGATTGGGAAAGATGTTTATCCATTCAACTTGATGATGAATGATCAAGAAGAAAGTACGGACAGGATGCTTTTAGAGCCTTTCAGCCCTGGAGTTGTAGCCACTTACACTGATAGCTCGTGCTGGAAAATGGAATGTGAATCAGAGAAAACATGGGAAATAATAGGAGGAAAATGCAGAATCCATTTCTGATGAGTTATATTAAACCCAAAGATCTTCCACTTCATAGAGAAATTATTTAAGTTTCATGCAGCTTTTGAGATTATGACAAGCTGAACAACTTGTTCTGGCTTGGTGCTCAAGCGCCATATGGTACTACTTCAGCAATTTGCTGTGATATTATGAATAAGAGTGCATGAGTAGGGAAATGTTTGGGGTTTTTGTATCATATTGGCCTTCTGCAGTAGACGTTAAAAAGGAATTCAGTTTAGAGTAAGGGGAGGGGAGGAAAAAAAACCTCAGACCTGCAGGTTTCAATAGCGTAATTGCAGCAAGCAAAGGGAAAGTGAATTTGTGGTGATTAGGAAACAGAATCCCTTGGGCAGATGGGGACGACCTGTGCTCCCTCTGCTCTCCTTCTGGGTGCTCGTTGTACAACTCTAGTGGTATCTTTGAGGGAAAAATCTTCATATGCTGGTTTCTGTGCTCAAGACTAGTGGTCTGCAAATAATAATTGTTATGCAAGTGGAAATCACCTCTGTGTGTGTAAATAATTAAATTTTAGGGTAAGCATGTCCTCTCAGACACGTATGTGAAAGTAATGGCCAAGGATAACAATCAAATCTCACTGTACCTGTCTGAAGAAGGGCCATTGCTATTCCTTGGGTCACTTTTTCTAATAGCTATGGGGTGTTCCTTCCTTAAACTCTGTTGCTAAAAGCAGTTGGTGGGTAGCAGACCGTGACTGGTGGATTTTTGGGAGATGAAGTAGTGGGAAGGTGGGAGGGCCGGTACAATTCGCAGGTAGCGATCCCTCCTGGTGTCTTAATGGCCAGATTATAGCAGATTCTGGGATGCAGCAAAGCCCAATTCTAAATACATGCATCAGCTGGGGTGGATCTGAAATCCTCATTTCTGTAAATCATGCATGTGGGGACAGCTGTGGTGGGTGGAGAAGACCTTGTTGGCATGTGGCTGTGCAAGACCATCCTGAGCTGTAACTGTCGGTCCTGGTGTGCCCGGAGGGGATGGGGACGGGTCCACCAGCTCAGACCTGACAGGAGGAGTGGCTGGAGGGGCACAGGGTGGCACACGGGCTGTCTGAGGGTCCACAAATCTATTCTCTTTGCTGTAGCTGAAAGGTCCTGACCTGCTGAGAGAGATGGAAGATGGGGCTTTGACCTGGCAGCTCACGGATATCCGTATTGGATAATTTTCTATTCTCTCTGGTTTTAAATGTACTTTTAAAATGGACAAAAAAAAAACCCCATGGCTTTCCCAGTCTGCCCAGAGCAGAGACCCTTGAGGTTGTGTGTCAGGTGCCGGTTAAAGTCAGCTGAGCCCGGGGCTATCGCTGCTGCTCTGAAGCAACAGAAAGGTCTCCTCACCCGTGGGATATGAAGAAGAAATTTACACGTTCACCAAGATTCTGGTCCCTGTGCCGGCTGCGAAGGAAGGAAGGTCTGTCCTGGTACTGCTCCAAGGTGTGGGAGGAGCAGGAGGGCCAGAGACCGGGGGGGCTGGAGCTGTGGCCCCGTGATGCCTGCCCTAACGTGGGTACCGCAGCAGAGGGGCTCTGGCCAGAGCATCCCTCGGCTGCAGAGCTTGAGTGGTCCTTCCTGATGCTGGAATAACTCGGACCGAACGTGTGCCTTGAAAACTTGCCCCCTTTTATTAGTCTGAATTAGAGCTGTATTAGAAGCGCTTTAAGGGACAAACGCTACTTTGGACACAAACTGTTCCTATGGAAAAATGTCTGATTAGAGTTTTCAGACAGTAATTTCAGGATTTATCGTCGGGTCTGGATGTTCCTCTGAATTTATTTTTCAAATGGCTTTTGGTTCAGAACAGAGCCTTAGTTTATAATGTGTATGGTGCCTCCGTGACACAGAGCTGGCTGGTTTTCGCTGCCTGTTTTGCATTGGTTTTTCTACTCTGAGGATTTCTTTCTTCTTGTACTTAATATATTCCCAGTTGGAATTTAGTTTCTGGGGGAAAAAAAAAAAAAGACATCGGCATTGCTGCAGTGATTTTTAGCAGTTGTATCCTTTTATGCATCGTTCTCACACAGTGTGAACATTTTAACCTTTCCTTAATTATTAGCATTTCCATCCCCGCTGCTCATTAATCTCGGCTGGGCGAGGACCGGGATGTGTCACCTGAGGATGCGGCAGCCGCTCTGCTCTGGCTCTGTGGAAGCCCCTGCCCACAGAGACGTTCATGGGGCATCTACCGCTTCCCTTTTGAAGTCTGAACTTAAAGCTGATTTATTTATTTTGTAATGGGTAGGCTGGCTCGCCGTCCTGGTGAGTTATCTCCTTTTGTTAAGCTCTTTGAAGCGCTGGATATGCTAAAATGTTGTATAAATCCAAGTTGCTGTTACTGCTCTCGAGTAGTAAACGGTGCGTGGCATATTCATAATACAGGTACACAAGCCCAGTTGCGGCTGAGTTACGGCTGACACCCGGTAAAACCTGAATCGAGGAGCTGGTGGAAATTAAGCAGTAAATTATGGACAAGGTTGAGGTCCAGCCTCTCCTCCCGCGGCTCCCGTTCCCACTTGCAAATTGAATTGTGGCTGAAGCTTTAGCGTTAGGAAACTGCCTTTTGTTCTCCGGTACGGAGTTAGTTCTCCGTGGCCTGAGACTGCAGTTGGCCGGCAGAAGTGCCGCTGGTGCTGAGGGAGGCTAAAGGACTTGGGAAAGGACATCCAGGGTGTATTTGAGAACCGAGCAGGGTCTCCCCAATCCCCCGGTGCGATCCCCCCACCTTTGTGCCATTTGCTCTGGAGTTAAGACATTGCCGGTGGAAATTTGAAAGTGAAGCTGGCTGGTCTTTCTGTTAAACCTGGTTTTAAAAATAAAATTCAGCCAAATTGAAGCTTATTCCAAGCATTCCGTGGTGGCACCAGCAGCGTTCCAGTTTTCTTAATGAACAAAGGCCCCAGTGTCCAAACTCTGGCTGTATTTTGGCTGTAATGATGAAGGTTCTAATTTTTGTGGGGGTTTTGGTTTTCATTGATTTTTCTGCAGATGGAGGAAAAGCCAACTTTCTGAATGGCTTTCCCTTAGCCTTCAGTTGGGTTTTGCTCCTGAAGCGTTAGTTGGGAATTCTCACGTTCATTCTACCCCGGGTTTCCAAACCATACATCCTGAAAATGGTAGCTGCTTTCCCCTTGGTGAGACTGTAGTACTTACTGCTTGGTTGGGTTTTGCTTTTTTTTTTAAAACTAGTACTGGGTGACCCGTGCTGTTTTTGATGTTGATGATAAAGCTTTAATTGCGCTTCTGAAGCCCTCATCATGGGAGAAATAGTTCTGCTAAACTAAACAGAAACCTCATCATGAAAAAGTAGGCAACCTGGAATAGGATGAAGGGGTAGTAATTTTTTCCTTGCTCGGTTTCCACGCTCTCATCTCTAACACCGTACCACCGCGTGGAAAGCCTGTGTTCCCTACCACTGGCCAAGGGTTGCCGCGCAGCCTCCCACCGGTCCCTTTCCCTCACAGGGGGGAAAACTCCCCTTGAATCCGAACAGTCTTTAATTTCCTTGAGCTTTATCTGCAGCCAAGGCGTGTTTGAACAGCTTGCTGCCTTCTCGGCTTGGCTGCGTTTTGAGCGCGTCGCCGCGTTGGGGACGCGTCCTCCTGGGAGAGGTGGCGCTTGACCCGTGACTCCGTGTTTTCATGCCTGATGTGGAGCGCTGTCCTACGCGTGTAAGGATGGCAGCTGTGTGGTAGCGAAGCAAAATTACTTTTAAAATTCTTAGTAACTAGAAAGCAGGAAGGAAAAACTGTGGATATTGAAAAAAGCTGGCTTTCTTCAACGGGTGCTGAAGCCACACCTGAGACTTGGTTCACTTGGTTGAACGTTACTCATGGGATTTTTGGGACCAAGTTTCCATTCTTGCCAAGGGTTCCTTTCCCTACTTCAATTCATTAATTAACAGCTATACCTGTTTATGTAATGAAGTGCGGGAGGGCTTTTGTCGGTGCGTTGCCATCTGAAATGTCCCGGTGTGGTCTCCATCGGATCAGAAGCGTCTGAGCAGAGAGTCTCCAGCATTTCAGGACACCGTGTGCAACTCGAGAAAGCGAGCGGTTAATGATGGTGTGATTGAAGGAGTCAGTCCAGGCACATCTGCCACGGTATAATTTCCCAACGCTCGAATATTTGAAAGTCAAAAAAGTTAATACTTTTATGCATGCGGTGTTTAAATTTAAACTTGTGTTCTCAAACGAGGCGTTTTAATTCAGTTGCTGGGTTTTGCTTAGAAGTGGGAAGCTGTTGTTTGATTCCAGGTCCGGGTGGTGGGGAACGCGGGGTGTCGGGCTGTCCTGCCTCCCTGGAGCGCGCCGGCGGCGGGGGACCGGCCCCGCGCGGGGCTGCGCGGAGCTGAGATGGAGTTGGCACCGACATGTGTGAAATTTTGGGAGCTCCCTGCCAGGAGAGCACAGATGATGCGGTGTGTGATGCCGTGCCAGGCGGGCGGTTCAAACAGGAGCAGCGGAGCCGCGCAGCAGGCGGGCTCCATCGCAGGACCCGCACCTTCCCACGTCAGCCGCTGCCAGCTGGGCACAGAAACTGCTGCAAACCCCAGCCTCCGAATGGCTCAGCCTCCTGTAGGCCCTGAACCAGTTCATAGTAACCCTGGAGATGCCAGGTTTATCTTGGTTTTCAGGGCGACCACAATGGGTTTTGCACCCGCGTGGCTGGGTACTGGCACCCTCAGACGTGGAGCGCGGTGTGTGGTACCCGCGCGGTGGCATCGCCTCTTGCCCGGGGGTTGTGGGAGTGTTGTCTGTAGGAACGTATAGATTTCTGTAGCATTGGTTGGAGGAGGATGTAGGGCTGGCAGCGTGGAGTACATTTAGGTGGATCTTTCCTTTCTCTTTGTCAAGGGCCTGTCTCTGTTGCGATGTGATTGGAGATTAATTTCAGTGGATATTAGTATTTAAAAGGATTTTCCCTTCGCCTTTCCTTTAATCCCTTTTTGCTGAATGTGTGCTTCGTTCCTTTCTGTTCTAGACTGAGATTTTTTGAAAGGGATGGGGAAGAGAGTTTGTATTTCCCTTTTTGGCAGCCTGAGCTCTGTGTGGTTTGTGTGAATTCATCTTTCAGGACAGAACATTTAAAGGCAAGAACTCCTCTTTGTGTCTGTGGAAGGGTAAAATCAAGCTTCTCCTACGGCGCATTTCAAAGGGCTTCATTAGGAAACAAGAGCGTTTTACATTCCCATATCCTAACCAGAACTCGTTTTGAAGAGGCTTGAAGGCACTGACAAATAGAAGGGTTTTATAATGTGTAACTCGGCTGAACTGCTAGTGTTCTGCAGAGAGGCATCCTTTGTGCGAAGCTAAAAATGTCGTAGACTAGAATGAGGTAATAGTATAAAGTAAAATTCTCAGATTTTCCTGTAAAATATGCTGCAAGCACTCACAATAGAGCTGGGCTTTTAAAGCAGCCAGACCCGTCCCCTACAGATTAATTAGTAGTACGATGCTTGGCTTTGAAAAGGAGAAGATGGTAAAGGTGGCTACATTGAAAAACTTGGTAAATGTCTTGAAAATGCGGAGAGAGAATAACCAGCAGGAGCTCTGGGAAGCAGAAGGATGGTCCAGAGCCACACGGGTCCCTCTGCCGTGTGCCCGTACCCGCTGCGGAGGGGAGGCATCGCCCTCTGGGCTACAGCACGGTGTTCCCTCTGCGTGCAGCCTCCCTGTCCACTTTGGGACTCTCAAATATGTGATTCCTTTGCTTTCCTTCCATCGGGGGTCTGTGATGTCCCGTGGCATCGCTGCAGATCTGTAGGGAGAGATCTGCTCCCCCCTCTACCTGCCTGAGAAAACGGGTCGCGGTCTGATCCTGGAACACGGTCCTGTTAAACTGCTGTTAGTCTGGAGGGAAGAGACAATATCAAACCAAATAGCTGGGCTTTGTGAAGGATTTAACGTGCTCTTACAGTGACCTCCTGTGGAACAACGCAGAGGCCGTGGTGCCTGGTGCCAGGGCAGGAGCCCGGAGGCCCCGGCACCTCTCCCTGCGGCTCCTGGGCAGGAGGGGTGGGTTTCACCCGAAGGGACTCTCTCCCCTTTAGAATAAACTCCGTTTGTCGTTTTTGGAGCCACGAGCTGCTCGGCACGTGCACGTCTGAGAGGCCAGAACTAGCGCTTGCCTTCAGCAGCTTGAGCATCCAACCTCGTTCTTTGCATAATGGTTTTAATAAATGTTATATCAGTTTTAATATCGTGGGTATTTCATTTACAAGGTGATGATGTGTTTGCAGAGCGTGCAGTGCATTTCATTTAGCAGTTACATGCACTGAGGGATGCATTGAATAAAATATTACTTTAAAATTAAATGATTTCTTTAATTCTATGTACAGGCTCTCCGGGCTGATGCATATTACATCTGATTCAAAGGGTGAGGTAACTTCTGTAACCTACTTCTTCACGCAGCGTAATTTTTTCCATTGTGTTGTCCAGCGAATTTTATGAGTATTATTTGTTAATATGTTCACTTTTATGCTATTCAAATAAGAAAGCAAGTAATTCCAGCGCTGGAACTGATCATGCTGTGAAATTAGGTTTTGAGAGCAGGCTTTAAGGAGAAACGAGGGGTCTGGCTTTTCTTGGTTGCTTGTGGTTTTTTTAGAGAAGTGTTGCTCCTGCGGGGTCAGCTTTGCCGTTGTGAGTGTCTGTGGCTCCGGAGCGGTTCCTCGGGAGATGCTGTAACGTGGCGTAGCTGAGGAATCTCCTTTTGTCTTCCACCTTCGTGCCTTGTTGGAGAACAAGTAGAAGGAGAAGCCGAGGCGTTCGGTCTCTGTGCTACCTGAGTCACTTGAAAAAAATGGGGGGAGTGTAGAGAAAAAGCCCCATCCTGGGCATCCTTGGGCTGTGGTGCAGAACCCCAGCAGCGTGGGCTGGATGGAGGAGTCCACAAGACCTCTCTGCTTCCTCCAGACGTGGTTCCTAAGCCCTTAAAAGTTTCATTGCTGCCTTGTTTGATACGTTATCCAGCAGAATAAAATATTGCCCGGTTAATGTTTTAAACATGTGCAGCACGAAGCAGCCGGTGCAGAGGCCAGCGTGGATGAGACACCCCCACGTCCCAGGCTGCTCCTACATCACCCTTACCACTGATGGGTGGCTGGAAATTGCAGTCCCCTCATGCGCTGCCTTCATAGAAGACAGGCAGAGGGAAGGGAGAGCTTTTTGGGAGCTGAAGCCACCCATGTGTGTGTGGCTGGAAAGTTGACTTCAATGAAGCTGGATGGGAGTCGCATCTTTTGATAATTGCATTACTTATATTCTGAAGGATTTCTCATTTTCCTTGTGTTTAAATCAAGCACAACTTGACTTTTTTCCCCCCTGTTCCATTTTCACCCTTTTTTTCCGCGCAGGACTGCTTATCTAATCAGCCACTAGTGTTTTCTCTGACAGTCTCGCAGCTGTAGTGACACTCAGTCTCAGTCACATCAAACAAGTAAATGACTTTCATTCACAGCACCTTTTGTCTGATCAAATAGGTAATTACTGTGTGAAATTAAAGGCTTCTTTAACAAAAAAAAGTTCTATATTGTTCCTGACTGACAGAAGCGATACAAAGAGAAAGTGCCGTGATTCAAATGCCGTGGTGACACCAGCCCCATCTTTGAAGCAATCAAAGGCATTATTTATACACACTCCTCTCGGAGTGAAAATACAAACCAGGCAGAGCCAGACTGACAGTCTGCCTTTAATCTTTGCTACCCCCCCAGAACTCTCCATTTTTCCCTTTTTTTTTTTTTTTCCTCCTTTTTTAAATTTATTTTAAAGGAGAATATCACTTAATGCAAATAGTAAATATGTCAGGAAAATCCAGATATTTGAAATGTTTGAGTAGGATGAGTGAAGTTCCTGCTATCAGTACGTAGGGTAGAGCCTCTGATTGCCAAGAGATGAGAGGCTAATCCATGCCGTGGCTTTGGGGACTGCTGCTGTTCATTTCCTTGAAGCGGGAAAACAAAACGAAGGCACCTCTTTGAAAATGAAAAATCTCAGTATTTATCCCCGGCATCTCTTCTTAAGGGCAACATTTTATCCTCTGTTCTCTCCCTCTGTCCTTCAATCGCTTCCCCTCTCCGCTGGTGAGCATCATTCTCCGCTCCTTGCGCTTACCTCTGGGAGAGGTAGATTTGCAGCCGAGGTGCTTTCAATCCAACTTCCACAAAGGACTGATGATAGAACATGGAATGGATACAGCTTCTCCAAAGGCTGCTCTTTAATGAGGGCCGCGGGGTGACTGCGGGCAGCAGAACCGACTGGGGAGCCCGGCTCTGCAGCGTTATCCTCCGCGGCGGAGGCAGGGAGAAAGGTAAACATCAAGTAAATATGCCTGTTTGTCCATCAGTTATTAGTGGCATGTGGCTGCCAGGGACTGAGCCAAGGTCGTGTTTGAGCAGGTATTTAAGGACAAGAGATTGCGGGGCTGAATTAGGCCGACGGGGAGATACGGTGTGTTTGCGCTTGCCGTCCCCGTGTCAGAGGGCGGGTGGATGAGCTTGCTGTGCGAGCCGCTTGGTTTTCCTCTCGGAGCTTTCCAGGGAAAGCCGAGTTTATGGAGCTGGTTTTAGACCAGTGGGTACGATGTGCTGAGAGCAGGGTCCCACAGGGATGCTACAGCGGGATCATCCCGTGGGTGTGGGTACCGGTGCCGAGTCGCGTAATCCCAGAGCTGCTCCCGGTGGTATTGGTCATGGAGCGACGTGTTAACCCGACACGTGCTCTGAACCCAGATGTTTACAAATACCTAAGAGATCCTAACAGCAGCGTGCTGCAAGGCTGTCCTCTCTCCCTGCTGTGTGTGCCGAAACAGGATGCGCTTTGTACCTGTACAAGATACACCTGAGCCAGTCCTGGAGGTGAGATGACAGCACAGACAAAGTTTCTCGGCAGCAATCACGGATCTTGGGAAGAACAGATTCCCCTCATCTGCAGGAGTAGCACTGAGCGAGCTAAAAGCCAGTGCTGCACAGCACCGGCAGGAATTACTGGCCACAAACCGCTTTGGATCAAACTGGGGGTCATAAATCCAGCTGGTTCGCAGACTCATTTGCCATTCTCCAAGCCTGCATCTTCCATGCCCTCCGCTCTTCGCCGCGGTGTCCCCGCTGAGCGCAATTGAGTGTGGAGTTTTATTAGAAGCAGGGCTGCTTGTGGAAGATCAAACGATGCTTGTAGCCAAAAATAGGATTTTTTTTTCCTCATCTGCCTCTAGCTAGGAACAGGAGACCAATCCTTTCTCTGTGGCCCGTGCTGTACACGAGGTTATTCATTAGGAGTAGTCGAGAGCTCAAATTAGAACCCAGCTGCCAGTCGTTGGGCAGTTCATCACAGGGAGAGCAGCCCCCTTCCCGGCTTCCATGACTGTCAAATGAACCTCGAGAGGCTGTTTCTAACCTGCACGTCCCCAAAGGGTTTGGGCAGGGGTTGCTTAAAGGGAAGGGGAGTGAGTTCCTTGCTCCCGGGGCTGCTCCATCCCCGAGTCCAACTGCTCCCACCCTGACAACCTCCCGGAGCCTGGGGAGCAGCCCCTTCTCACAAGCCTTGGGTGAGAGCAGGATTTGCCAGCGAAGGCATGGTGGGATTTCATTATGTGGTAATACAGGGTTTCTTAAGCTCTTGAGAGTCAATTCAATCATTCAGAAAGAACACACACCAAATATGCACTCGGCATTGAACTGCCCCCAAAGCCTGGGAAGGATGGCGGGTGTGGGTGCCGCTTGCCCTCTTCTCTGTGAGGTTTATTGTAGCCGAGGTTTGGCAGCGTGGGATGTCGCTACCTGTAAACTGCAGCTGCTGCTTTTGCTGATTGACCAAGGTGTCTGTGGGGTTTGCTGAGCCACAGGAAAATGTAGGCTAAAAAGCTTAGAGGAAGAGACTCCTGAATGGGCAGTAGGGGGAAAAAAAATGGTAAGAAATGCACAAAATAAAAAGACTTCCCCAAAATGACTTTGTAATGGCCATTTAATGATGGTTTGGGAGCGGAATGAAGAGATAAAAATGCCACAGGGAATAAAGGCAGCGATACACTTGACGTACCGTAGCGGCAGAGATCCCCTTCGCATCGCTTCTGGTGTTGGAGCGTAGTCGGTCACCAGGAAACCTGCACTCCAGCAATGGGAAGTTTGATTTCTAACCTTAAAGATACAATCTGTTTTCTTGGATTTGTTTCAAACTCTGCAGTGCCAGCTGCATAAAATACCACTAAGCTTTTGCACAAAGAGACATTTATAATCACTTTACCCTGTAGCAGGAAAAAATGTCTCCATTTAGACACTCATTTTGAGTTCATAGGCACATTAAGGACAAACTTTAGATCTTAATGAGGTATAGGAGGGGGTATTTTTCCCCTCTAGTTCTGTTTTCTGTTCTCTTATCGCCCATACTATATTTCAGAGCATTAGGAGGAGAGATGCTGAATCTTTAATGTGATGTGAAACAAAAGAAAAATTCTGAACCGCAACAGAGATGAACTTCAGAACTGTAATCTCTTTAAATCCTGATCCGGCGCCCGCTGAAGTCAATGGAAAGGCTTCGATTGATTTTTGGCTTCTAAAGCTCAGTGGGTTATGTTGGTTTTGGTCTTGTTAGTGTAACAACTTGCACATCCTTCTTCGGAATTTTCTTGTGGTGTGTTTATAAATCCCAAAGCCTTCCAAAAGCCACTTCAATAATAGTAATAAATTTGCAGTGGTTGTGCTTAGTGCTGGCTGGGGGTGGTGGTTGGCAAAGAAAGGGTGAAGGGAAGCTTCCCAACTTGAGTTCAGTTTGTTGGGACACTTTTACTCTGGGGAAGCTGAGTTGGATGACAGTATTCCTTTTATTTTTTTTTTAATAAAAAAAAACCCATGTTATTCAGGGACTTCTTTTGTTAGACTGAATTTTCTTCTGTCTCTAGTAAGAAGTGACTGAGGAGTTGGATACTGTGGAGACTTTTCTGAAAGCAAAATGCTGTAACTGTGGAATATTTTTGCTTTATGAAACCTCATCTTTCAGCTGAGACCACTTGAGAAAAGCATCTTCATGGTTCTGTTTCAAAGTGCAGACCTGCTCAGTTATGTTAGACTATCTACAGCAGGAACATAGATGGTAACCACGGGCTCTGTTTAACTCAATATTTACTTCTCCGCCTGTGTCCCCTTGCTCAACATTTCTAGCTGGTACCAAAGGTTTAGGGTTATTTTCTTTTAGAATTCTGTGCTTCAGAGCCGAGAAGCTTGCTTTGGTCATTAAAAATATGTATCTCAAACCTTTATTTGCATCTGAGCATTTTGGCTGCATTCTTTGTGGGGCTGGTTGCCTTTGATGCTTGTTAAATGTTTGCAAGTAAGAAGAGAATAAAGAACGTGAACAAAAGGCTTTTAAGGATACATCCTGCTGGAAAGCAACCTAGAAGTCATGACCATGGAGAAAAAAAATCTAATACGGTAACTTTTATGTATGCTGCCTTTTTCTTCTGAAGATCTTCTTATCTTAAATGCGATTTCTCATTGTGTTTCGGGATGGATTTTACTGTTGTCAGTAGGAATAGGAAAGTTCTGTACTGATGCTTCTGTGCCCAGGTTGAGATCTGAATGGGAAGGGTGGTCACCTCTGACACCGCAGCCATCAGGCTTCCTAGGGACGCTGGTAGGAAAGCAATCAAATCTCGCCGAATCTGCTTTATTGAGCAATGAGCCTTTTCAAATAAAAGCAGTGCTTTCTGATAACCATGAAGCAATTCATATTAAATAAATATCCTGTTAGGATCCCGAATCCGGCTGCTGTTTGCTCCTCTGGGAACCACTGCTGATTCCGGTGGTCTGACAGCAGTTGTAGAATTGAAAAATTGTTGGAATTCACCATTAGAATTATATAAAAACGATGTTATTATTGAGCATTTGGTAAAACAAATGGGTTCTGAAGACGTGTCTAACTAACCAAGTGGTGGAATGCTGAACAGCAGACGTGGACTTCTCAGCCAACGTGTAGCTTGTGGTTTTTGCTCCTGTGGACCCCCAGACACGGGGGCTGTTCCCAGGGTGTCACTGGTGGATGGAGTTGATCACTTGAGCACGGAAAGAAGTATCGCTGTCCGTGACGCCCACCAGCAGTCGGTGGCATGCTGTGATCTGGTGAGAACTGGGTGCCAAGGTGTGCCAGTAGTGTGGAAATGGCACAGCAGAGAGGGCGGGGGGCTTCACTGGCTGGATAAAACAGAAGGATTTATCGTTCCATTTGAAAACAATTCTAATTTTGGGCTAAAGAATGAAATTCTTAAGGTATTTGTTGGTTTTGTTTGGTTTTTTCCTCCCCAAATAAATATCTGCCACCTCCTTTAGGGGGGATACTAAACTGGAGCCAGCTCAGGGTTCGCAGTGCTGATGCTGGATGGGAGGGGGTGGATGCTCCTGCTGCAAGAGAGGGGATGGAGGATGGAGGAGGATGGAGNCCCTGTGTACGACTGCCGCAGGAGCCTTCCTCTGCTCTCTTAGAATGTAAACTCAGAGCAGAGCTCTACTGCCCGTCATGAGCCTTGCCTTTTGTAGTATTGGGGGGGGGGGGGGGGCTCAGATGTGCGGCTCCAAGCAGAGCATCGCGCCGCCCCCCCANGCTCCTGTGGACCCCCAGACACGGGGGCTGTTCCCAGGGTGTCACTGGTGGATGGAGTTGATCACTTGAGCACAGAAAGAAGTATCGCTGTCCGTGACGCCCACCAGCAGTCGGTGGCATGCTGTGATCTGGTGAGAACTGGGTGCCAAGGTGTGCCAGTAGTGTGGAAATGGCACAGCAGAGAGGGCGGGGGGCTTCACTGGCTGGATAAAACAGAAGGATTTATCGTTCCATTTGAAAACAATTCTAATTTTGGGCTAAAGAATGAAATTCTTAAGGTATTTGTTGGTTTTGTTTGGTTTTTTCCTCCCCAAATAAATATCTGCCACCTCCTTTAGGGAGGATACTAAACTGGAGCCAGCTCAGGGTTCCTGGTGCTGATGCTGGACGGGAGGGGGTGGATGCTCCTGCTGCAAGAGAGGGGATGGAGGATGGAGGAGGATGGAGAACCCAGGGGGAGGATGGAGAGGAGCTGGGCCGTGTTCCTGCTGGGGAGGATGGATGTTCAAGGGAATAGTTTCCCTGGGCTTTGGCACTTCCATTTCACAATTCCATTTTCTCTCTGTCATGGTAACCTTGGCAGCAGCCAGCCTGGTTTTCTAGGGCTTAGAAGAAGCTAAACGATGCCAGAGGCAGCAGAGTTGTGTTTGTCACAACTTCACAAANCGCGCCGTCCCCCCACCACGAAGAGGGGATGAGCTCGTTGCTCGCTGCTGGGAAGGGACCCAGGAGCCCCGAGGTCGGCTCAGATCTGAGCTCTGCCTTACAACATGCTGGTGGCTCTGGAGGGGCATCCTCGGCTTGGATCTGGGCAGATGGGAGTGATTTCCCTACTAAAAAAAAAAGGGAAAAAGCTAAACCAGAAGCATTATCTGCCGAGAGAGGAGGAAAGCTTGCAGGAGCTGTGCTGCGGCCACAGAGTCCCCTGCAGCCTGGGGAATCATAGAATCATGGAATCATAGAATCCTCCAGGCTGGAAGGGACCTCCAAAGGTCATCTCATCCCACCTCCCCGCAGTCGCAGGGACACCCCCAACTAGCCCAGGTTGCCCAGGGCTTCATCCAGCCTCACCTTGAGTATCTCCAAGGAAGGGGCCTCAACCACCTCCCTGGGCAACCTGCTCCAGTGTTCCACCACCCTCAGAGGAAAGACATTTTTCCTAATGTCCAACCCAAATCTACTCTTCTCTAACTTAAGTCCATTGCCCCTTGTCCTATCACTGCAGCCTTTGTGAACAGCCCCTCCCCAGCCTTCCTGGAGCCCCCTTTAGGTACTGAAAGGGAAGTCCAAGTCACGCTCACGGGTGATCAGCCCTTGTATCTTGAGAAAAGATCTCCTCCTTGACTTATTATTCAGGTGTGAAATGCCTGAATTAAATAAAGATTCAATCATGCTGCTTTTCCATCTCTATGAGAAAGGAGGAGCTCTCCTCTGTGTCTGCTGCTCGCAGTAAGGGGTAGCGGTGGTTCTGGGGTGGCCTCGTGGTAACGGGGTGTTTCTGTCCAAGTGAGAGTCTGGGGACAAAGGGACGGGTCTGCTGCTTGCGTGGAAAGCAGAACCCCTGTAACTCTGAATGTGTGCTGCAGTTGTTCAAACTGTGTTTAGAAAGGGCATAATATCTTTGCCAAACACATTTGCGGTGTTGAAGCTGCTCATAATTACGACCTTCATGAATTTATAACACTGTATGCTCCAGCAATGGAAAAGGCTCCTACACTTGAGTGATGAGATTTTGATAAAATAGCATTTAAATATTCTATTACCAGAAATGCTATATTAAATGATGAGGAGGCATTCAAATACCGCCTGACTTTCACCATGTGACTGTGAACTGCATTACGCTTGGGTCAATTAGGCTATTTTAAACCCGTGGCTTTCTTGCATTAATCCTTTTCATAGAAAGCTGGTGTTCCCTCTGAATTTCACCATTTCTCCCCCTCGTACTCGCAGGCCCGGGAGGCTCAGCTTTTCTCCCTTCTTCTGTGCTGCTGCAGAGCACGGCCACGGGGAACAGGGCAGCCCTTCCTCCGACTTCAGATGGGTTCCTCCAGACAGACCCCCAGCTCTCCTGCGAATCTCCCTCCTGTCTCCAGCTGCCCCGGGATGAAGCTGTCTCATATGTGTCATAACCTGTACCCACAGGCACCACGCTTGGCACCGCAGCATGCCCAGAGGCAGAGGGTGCTGCTCTTGGGGGGGTACACGGGGGTGCTGAGTAGAGGTGGGCATCTGGAAAGGATGCAAAGGGAGCAGCTCTGCCCATGGCTTGTGGCAGGGTGGTCATTTCTCATGGGAGAGTGTTGAATATTCTTAATATTCAAAAACATAAAATACATCATTTTGAATATTTCTTATATTGGGGCTACAAGGTTAATAGAAATCAAAAGGGAGCGTGCGGTGAAATGGAGTGGTAAATTGCTGCACCCTCATTACTTGCACCCTGACACGCTTTAAGGGGTATTTCACCGTGGCAGTGGAGCCAGTTGTCCCCTACAGTGACGTTCCTGATGCTGGTACCACCCCTGGGAGAGCTTGCAGGAAATATTCCCCTGAGGAGGAGGCAGTCGGGATGCGCCGATGCTCTGGATCAAGGCGGAGGGGAGGTTTGCCCCAAGCTCACGGCTGTGGTCCAGATATCAGTAAATTGTTACATTTGAGTTGACTAATAGCTCATGTCTGTCTGCCTTTTTTTTTTTTTTTTTCCCTTTTTTTTTTTTTTTGGTGTTTTATGGACTTTTTCTTTTCTTTCTGTATTCTGGTGGTCTCTAAAGCAAAGCACAGACGCCTGTAAGTCACCATCACGCAATAGTAACGCTTGGCAATCTCACCCCCTTTTATTGACCAAGAGCTGACCCGATCCCTCTCATAGAGCGGGTGATTTCAGTGATTCTGTATTAAACCACAGTTGCTTTGGTGGATCTAAGAAAGGGATAAATCCTGTAATATTAAACCCTTAGCCAAATATTTTGAAATGTGCTGAGGCTCCACAACTCCTCATCTCTTTTCACTTTTCAACAAGAAAAAAACCCCAACTGCAAGACCTAAAAGATCCCTGGGTGATCCTGCACTCGGGGATGTTTTATGGCGCAGTTGGCGAACGTACAAAGGCGTTGGATCAGAATCAAGCCAGAATTGAATTCGAGCTGGAGAAACTTTGTTCTCGGTTTTGATTCTCAAAGCGACTAATCCTAAATTATCATGAGAAAACATGTAAAAAAAAAAGAGATATAAAGACATCAGAGTAGCTGAGCTTTCAAATGGAAAGTCAAGCCAGACCTGCTGTCTGCACCCACTTCACGTGTTAGAAGTGGGCTGATGTAATTGTGTTATAATCAGCTGTAATTCTGTTTACCTAAACCTGTGATTTATTTTTTTCCATTTACAGAAGTCGTAAGAAAGCCATTTCTGTGAGGTATTGCAAGAGAACAAACAAAATTAGGATAAATCATCTATTAAAAAAACCATGCAAATCAACTCTTGGGGCAATCTATATGATTTCTGAATGTTTGCTCACGTGTGGTTATTCTGTAAGCGCTGTTTTGCGATGCGTGGGTACCCAAGACCCCAACCGTCCCACGCAGCTCAAGTCTTGATGCCAAAGTTGAAAAGCAGAAGCCTGTGCCTCGCCGATGAAATCCAGGCAAGCCAGGAGGAAAGTGCAAATAGTGCGAAGGGAGAGAAAAAGGTCTCCAATTTTTTCATGCTTTTGATTATTTTTTTGCACCTTTCATGTTGACATCGCCAGTAATTGCCTGGGATAGATTTTTTGTTGCCCTCTCTTTAAGGAAACAGTTGAAGGTCATGCGGTTTGGCCAGGCAAGATTAGCCATCTTTACAGGCTGAAAAAAAAATAATATAAAATATAAAATCAGTGTTTGGGCAATATAGTTACTTGCATTTAGATCCAGCGTATTCCAGACACGGGCTGTGAAACAGCCAGAATGCACAGAGTGCGGATTGGGGATGAAAACTTTCTAGAGGTTTTTTTCCATTCTTACAGGAGTGAAAAGAACATTGAGTTCTCCAGTTTGCGGCTTCGCCTCTGCCCCTGTGCATCCATTTAAGCAGCTTTTCTCCTTGTCTGTCACTGCTTCTGGTGGAAACTTAAAGAGCATCCCATGCAGGGCAGGGGGGAGCCAAAACAAACCCAAAATCCCCTCTTAAATTACTAATCCTGGACTCCGTATATTTGTGTGTGTGTTCCTGAACAGACAGCAGCACTAAATATTAGTTTTCATCCCCATTAGCATCTCTCTGTGTAATTACTGTTGTTTGTATTGCAGCAAACAACAAATGTCAGCCCCACTGCTAAAAAAGAGAAGGTTACCAGTGGGTCTCCTGAAAGTTCAAACATTTCATTAAATGGTTTGATGTCAGGCATGGAACTATGCTGGTGATAATATAGTGTAATGGTAATATAATAGAAGCTACAAATAACATTTTATGACTGTTTTGTTCTCGATACTACTAGCCTAAATGGTTTCCCTTACAAGCCAAGCAGAAGGTATTTTATAACAGTGTCTTAAAAACCTCCTAATTAGCAGCGGTTTTAAGATACACACTTCTTGGCAATCTTTGGGGGATCAATTGAGAATAACTGTAGCAGACTTTAAATCTTCTGCCTGGAAAGATTATCCTCATTCTTCTTCTAATTCCCTTGTCCCAAGGCCCCGTGGCTGGAGATGCCCTCCAAGCCCTGGCCGGGCGCCCCACGACCACGACCCCTTTTCTCATCGCACCCCAGAAGCTGTTGATGGAAGCTCCGTGTTTAACCACACAATTGAAAAAGCAGCGAGCCCAATGTGCGGCGCGGCGGTTTGTTTGCAATACTTCTTTTTCCCCTCCGGAAGAAAGCCTCCACATCTATTCCAGTTCTGTGGGGTCTCTTAACTCTGTGATTTATCCCGTCTCCTCAGAAGACGTCGTTAAGATGATCAGGTGCGTTTACAGAGGCAGAAGGCTGGAGATGGAGCTCATCTCGGGATGACATTTCAGTCCCCGTTTTTGAAGGCGCTGTTTTGCTGTGATTTACTGCTCGTGTGTATCGGTTATAGAGAAGTGTCATATTTGATGTCCTCGGTGTTTCTTTTCCTCCTTTCTTGTGCTGATGGGTATAATTTATACGAATGTTTTAAACCCCCACTGTGCGTAGTCTGCTTGGAATGCACATGTAATTACCGGCCCATCTCCCAGCTTTGTCTGGCTCTGTGGAAGTATTTTAAAATCTATTTGAGCTCTGCCAGTGGATGTGCACACACACACGTTTTGGGTGCGTGGTTACTCGGGCTTTATAACATCCTGTGCCTCCCTGATAAGGCCTTCTCAAGAAGTGAACAAAATGTCTTAAAGATAAGGGCATTCTGCAGCGCGATGTACAGAAGGGAAAGTTGTTTTTATTCTTGCGAGGCTCGCAGGGCGTCTCAAAGGAGATGGGCTCATTGGAATGGGACTCAGGTTTCTGTTGCTTAAGTTTCCCTGTTGTTTCTGAAATGATGTTTTTAAGCTCCCTGGCAGCTCCGTCTTTGGGGGGTGGCTCCACCTGATGTTGGGGGTGAGGAGGGGGCGAACGCGCCACTCGGTCAAGATGCAGGCAGGTTCGTAACCCGTTACGTGTTTTGGGGAGCAGGGGGTGAGGGAACACCCGACACGACGTTGGGCAGCGAGTCGTTGCCCTAAAGCGAGCGTCGGCAGGTAAATAAAACGCCGCGGGTCTCCTTTCGACAAGGGTCTCAAAGGCTCCCGTTGCCTTCAGCAGAGCCAGTGTGCGTTAGCAGGGTCGTCTGCAGCTTCTGGGCTGCCTGTGCTTCCCAGACTCAGGGTCTGCTTCCGAAAATGGGGTTCACTGCATGAAAACAGTCGAACCTCTTCAGCTTCCTCCTGCTTAAAGAAGAAAAAATAAAGGCTTAAGTAATAACCCATCGGTGTCCTTCAGAACCTACTTGCAGTGCCGGTTTCTAGAGGATCAATATATAAATGCTGGAGCTCCGCCTGTTCCAGGGTCACTCGTTTTCTCGGCTGATGGTGCACCAGCCTTTAATCCCCCCAAGTGACTCCCGTTGTTGCATAAACTGCCAAATTTGCGTTTGTTTTGAGGAGTTTGCTCGTGCGCAGGGGTTGCAAAAGCTGGGAAATGGAAACGTGGCCACTGCTGTGTGGATCCTGTGAGCTCTGCGCGTCGTTATTCCACTGTGGAGACCGATAAGAAAGCCCATTTTGGTTGCAGTGTAGTGTGTGGTTGCCACGAAGCCCTGGTGGCCAAGGCTTTGGTGGCTTTAGCCAGCCCAGCTCCGTCGCCCACCAGGGCTCTCCCAGCAGCTCCAGTTGTCTCTCCCCCTCGCGCCTGTTCTTTTCCTTCCTTGCAAAGGCGTTTGCCGGCAACATCTGTCCTTCCAGCACAGCTGGGAAGCGTGTGCCTGTATGGAAAGGCGAGACGGATGAACGATGCTGTCTTGGTTCTTCTGCCTGACGATGCAGAGCAAACGTTAGCCCGTCAGGACCGTCAGGTTGCTGCGGACACTCCCTGGGGTACAGGTTCTCTGGAACCACACAAAATCTGCTTGGCAGTTGGTGAAATATGTCATCTGCTTTCCATATGTCTCCTTTCCAAACTCATGGCGGTGTCAGAAAATGTAAAGTTGCTTCCCGACGCAAAGGGCCCAGGCCCTCGGGTGAAATTCCTTTCCCAGCGTGGCTTAAAATCTCTGCTTTTCCCCCCAAGCAGTGGCCTGCTGTTAGTGGGGTGCGGGTCTGCGGGCTGTTGTTCCATGGCCTGTGGTGAGGGGGTTGTTGCAGAGCAGGCACGTGGTGCGTCACCGCGCCGCATGCGGATGGGCAGCGTTTTAAGTGCGAGCTACGTCTTGATTTTCACCCATCACTTGATTTTTGTGACAAGAACAAAACGTGTGAGGAGAGGGAAGGTGTGTTTTTTCCCTGCTGGAGCTCCCCCTGCCTCCCCGTGCTGCGTTCCCAGTGTTCTGGCATCCAACTGGAGTCCCTGGTGACCTGAGACATCTCGGACACGCGTGTGTTTATGTTGTTGTTATGGTTGGAGAAAAACCATAACTTATTGTCATGTAGACAATTATTGTGTCACCTGATGACCCCTCCCCACCCAGGAAAGGGGAATTGGGGGACGCAAAGATACACGAGGGTTGAAATGTAAATAGATTTACTAGAATAAGATTAAATAACTAACAATAATACCAAAGAACCAGTATTAATCCCGACACCGATAGGAGATTCACAAGAAGTCCACTTGGCCAACTCCACCAGCAGGAGCTGTGCCCTCCCCGCAGGCACAGCCGGTGTCGGGCACTGCCAGCGCAAGGGCTTCGGGAAGAAGGGGAGGGCTCAGGGGTCCGGCACCGGGGCAAGGAGTTGTCTGAATCCCCACCATCCAGGGAGAGCCCCCTACGCAGCAAACTTTTCTAATGTATATTGACTGTGACGTTCATGGGATAAAATAAACCTGTTGGCCAGCTTGGGTCAGCCTTGTTCCTACTCATCCCTGCGCCTGTCAAGGCTCAAAAACACTGATATCTTGAATCTCCCAGAGCCTGGCTGGCCAGAAAGTTTTTTTAGGAGTTCAGACACTGAAATCCTCCAAAAGTGCAATTTTCCCAGCGTTAGAAGGAAAGTTAGTCCTGGACCTCTCCAGCCAGGACAGTTGTTTTGATGTTCGCTGCCTGCAGACACAGAGTGTCCTCTGCTCTTGGGGTGGCAGCGGTGCAAGTCCGTTGGCATCAGCGGAGAGAAAGGAGTAAAATCCCAGCAGGTTGCGTTGCCTGGTCTGGTACCACCTTGGAGAAAGCATAGAGGATGCAGGATAGCGAGTGCAACCCTGCTGGTGTGTTCAGGGAACCGCCTGAAACAGGGGACACGGCTCTGGCCCCTGTGGCTGGGCTCGTGCTCCTGACGTGGCTGGAAGGTTCCTCAGGCAACCCAGTGCTCCCGGGAATAGACCCCCCCAGGTCAAACCCTCCGAGCGCTCTGCGGGGCAGGCAAGGGCTGGGGATGCGATAATATGACATTATTTTCCTTCTCTTTAATAGGGAAATAGTCAGCGTTGCTTTAAACCCTCATTAGAATTCAGAGAGCCCTAATATCGCCGGCGCTGTTTTAGGATTAGAATTTGTTAATTAATTTAATCCTCTGCCCATCTTCATCCTAGTGGATTCTGCAGCGGCAGATGGTAAATCCTTCAGACTTCAGGAGGAAGAAAGGGTTAAAATCCCAAAACCTGGATTAGGTGGGAATGCAAAAAGCGTGTGAACCATGCTCAGTGTCTGTCTTAGAATTTGCCAGGTTTTGGGGAAGAAACAGCTGAATTGCCGAGGTGCCGCGTCCCCGGCAGCGGTTCCTGACAGGGTGAGGTGTGGGGCGGTGCTGCCCGAGCACGGCGCTGCAATAACTTACTTGTTTGTTACAGCCCTTTTCCAAAATCACAGGATGGTTCCCCAATGTGCCGGTGAATAATGTGTTTATTATTCTTGTCTGCAGTAAAAGGGCATCTCAGTGCCTGGAAAATCACTCATGTAATAAAAACCGCTGCCGTTTTATCATTTTAATAGAATAACAATTTTGTATAATGTTGCAAATATTACTCTCCGATATATGATGCTGGCAGTAACAACAGAAGACAGGCACTTTTATAGCACAGAATTATTACCTTGTTTAGATTATCAGATAAAATTTTTACTGCCGCATTAAAACGAAAACGAAATGAAGACCATTAGAACAAAGAAGGTCCCTGTCCAAGCAGAAGCCTGGGAGGGAGGTTGGCTGCCGGCGGCGGGGGCTGCCAGCCTGCCCGGAGGGCACTCGTCCGAGGAAGCCACCCTGAGAGGTCGCCAGAGGATTTTACACGGAGAAATCCGCCTGCCCAATACGCTACTGCCAGGCAAGGGTAACTTCTTGAAATGGTTTTAAGGTAAAAGGGAGGAATTCGGAGTGAGCCTCAAGCACGCTCTCCTGTGGCATCCTTGGGAATAAGGTTGAAAAACGAGGAGGATCAGGTCTTTTGAAATGTTCTTCCTGTGTAACACTCAAACCCTTTGGGTGAGCCATGTGGCTCTTGCTGATCTGAATCAATACTAGAGCAACCTCTTAAAAAGAGGAGTACGCTATGAAGCAAGAGGGCTGTAGGAGCGCGGGTCGACCGTGGCCCATCCCTGGCTCCTGCAGCTCTGAGGGGTTTGCTGCTTGGCCCGGGGTCCACCAGGAACGGCTGGAAAATTCGAGAGGGGCTTGTCCCCTTAATCCTTCATCTTCAGCCGCTGCTGTGAGGCAGTGAGCAGGAGTCCACTGTGTGCCTGGCCACTGAAGCTGCAGCCTGCTCGTCTAAAACCAAATTTTTGACTGCTTCTTGTAGGTGTGTGCAACTTAAATTCATTACTTGTGCTCCAAGAGCTATAAACCACTATTTCTAGTATTTTTACTCTCTTACTGCGTATTTTTTTTCTCTTTCATTATTTGCATCCCACTTGGTATCTGCTGTTGATACCTCCTATTAGATTTCACTGATGCTCATTAATGTTGTTGCTGCTGACTTGTAGAGGTTTCACACTACAGCCTGCAGATACAGGGAGCTCCTTCTCCTTTATCATGTGGCTGGGCTGATTTCTGTCCCGTTCCTTCCTAAATTGTCCCTGCCACAGTATCACACAAGTGTATCGTCTGGTTCAGTACTGGGCTGAGGTTCTGGTTTTGCTCCATGAACTCATCGTAACGCTGTGCCAGCCTTACAGACGGGGCGCAGATCGACTCGGCGAGATCCATGGGTAACGTGGGGCTTTGGTGGGTGCTCACAAGCCCCCCCGTCAGCTCGGTCCAGCTGGGCAGCCGGAGGCATCTGAACGTTGGGAAACGGGAGAAATCATTTTAGTGTGATTTGGTTTTAGCCCTGTTTCTTAAGGAAGTCAGCCCAGTTGTTTGTGACCTTTCGGTTGGTTTGGGCAAATTTTAGAGAAAAGTGGCATTTGTTCTTGTAGGTATCATAACAATGCGCTGCCAGATGCAGGACACCTTGCTGGGGTGAAGATGACTGTGTGCGCTCAAAGCTTTGGCTCTGTGATGGCATCGGGCTGAGGGTCCCATCATTTCGTACCCTTCAGGAATATTGTGCAATACTTTGCTCCCGGGGACTAAGCCCTTTTGGTTTGGAAAACCTGGCTCCTACGGGTCAGTTCTTAATGTACCACCTAGACCTCAAAAACACTTGAAGTCAAAAAAATACTGTTTTATGTCTTTGGGCTGATGTCCGGCAGTGCTTGGGACATCACAGTGAGCTCGTCAGGCCATTAAGAGTGGTGTTTGTGTCTGTAACCCACGTTACATCGATGGTGTAACAGGTAAAGCCCTAAACCAGGACTTTATTAATAGCTCTCAGAAGAGCAGGACAGGTGAGTACTCCTTGCTGAAAGGCACTGGCGAGTTCAGTGCTTCCAAGTACAACGTGATGCTCCCCGCTAACGATGTTTGGCAGATCTCCCAGCACATCCCAATCAATGCAGGGTAAGGTCTACCAAGCGTTGGTGAGAGCTGCATATATAATGTATATGCAGATATACTCTGAATAAATCACTGCCAACAACGCTGGAACAGTGGGACAACTCATGACCAGAAATGAAAGGGCAGGGACGTGCTGCAGAGGCTTTGCCAGCCCTCCTGGGACTCCCGTATCCTCCACGGGAGCCTGAAGGAGGTGCAGCAAGCTGGCAGCTCTGGGATGTCATCACTGAAAGCCGAATGATGCAGCTCCTTGACCCACTCAGAGCTTGTTTGACCCTCGGCGCTCGCCTGAGGCAGTGCAGCTCGTGGCACCGTGGAGCCGAGGTGGCCACGGTGGTGACAAGCAGCCTGTGAGCACAGGACACTGCCCTGCAGGGCAACCAGCCCCGGGCCCAGAACCGTAGACCCAAACCCCTCAGCAGGACCAATTAGCGAGGGCAGGATTAGGTGCCTGGCTTCCAGTTCTGGTGCTGGCTCCCTGTGGATGCCGCGTCTCGTGTTCCACGCCGAGTGCCCAAGCCGTGCCACCACGTGTGCCTGACCCTTCCACGTGTCCTTCAAGGTGGCCTTTCCCAAAGACTGGCTCCCTTTTCCTAACCCGCTCCTGGTGCCGAGCGATTCCACGAGGGCAGGGAGCGGCACGGACACCGCTTGCCTCGCCCCAGCCATGATCCTCATCCCTGGATGTCCCAGCCGGCAGAGCCAGGCACAGCACGCCTATCCCAGCACAAGCAGAACCACAGAGCCTCTTCTTTCTCACCTCTTTTTCTTTTTTTTTTTTTAATAGCTTTGCTCTGCTAATTCCTTAAATGAGGTATTTTTCACTTGAAAGGTTTCTTTCTGACTTCCATCGGCGTTTGTCAGGTTCTTGGGGCAGAGGGTGAAACTCGGAACCTGCGTCAGGGAGTGCGGCTCCATTGATGTCAGCAGAAATTTGCCTGCTTACATCAGTCCGGAATTTAGCCCATAGTGGTTCTTTTGTAGCTTCAGAAAGCTTTTTTTGTGCGTCTGAACTGAATGGCCACGCTGTAAGATCAGAGAGCGTCTGGGACAATTGGCATGTGGGTAATTGGTACGTGTCTGTAAGGGAAAAGGGTTCACGATCCTTGTAAAGGAAAATAAAATAAGGTAATGTTATTCCCCACTGACATATTAAGGGAATTGATAGTGTTTGAAAAGGCAGGTATTAAATCTGGAAGCAGCGTGAGCGTTATGAAGTAGCTAGCAGTTTTATCCCAGCAATTTAAAATTCGCCTCGTTCGGCTCTCGCCGATTTGAAAGTCACGCGTTTATTTTAGATGGTGGCCATGAATTTCTTGGGAATTACCTGACATGAAAGCACGGAAGAGGCACTTGATAGGAACTGACGAGACGATATCAAAGAAAACATCTTGATACACTTAATCCGGTTGCAAGTGACTTTATAGAAGTTTTTTCATCCGTCCTTCTTATTCATTAGTAGCGTTTTGGCATTAGGAACACCAAGTTAGATAAAATCTTGGCATCCTGCAGGGCAATAATCCCAAGCGTCCCTGGAGATCTGGTTTCAGATTCCAAATGGCCGAGGCCTCTTGCTCTCCTGGTGTGTGTCGTTCACTCACGAAGGTGGGACTGTCTGGCTCTTGATTTCCTTGCCGGGCTGTTAATGTGAAAAACGTTCCCTCGACATCGCTGGGCCGGGGTCGGGCACTGTCCCCGAGAGCACGGGGGCTGCGCTGCTCGGTGCGGTGGGAGACGGAACCGAAGCCTTGGGGTCTCTCTGTCCTGTCCGGCCCCGCCTCCCGTGAGCACTAAAAATGCAGCAGCTGATGTGCTTTGCTTTAGCTCAGGTTGAAGGGGGGGGAGACGAAGCAATCCAGAAAGAAGCCCAGCGGCGCTTGGCAGGATCTGGCACCGCCAGTGGTCTGATGTGGGTGACCAGATGTTTCGGGGCACAGGAGATCTCTGGTTTGCTTTTGACCGTCCCGCTGTCCTGACACGTTGTCAGAGCGCGGAGATGTTCTGGCTCTGGCTGCTGGGGAGCTGTCTCCTCCCGTTATCCACCAGGTGATTTGGAAACGGTGACCCTTTTCCCCACGCGTCTGATGCCCACGCCATCAGACACCCCGGCTGGCAAGGGCAGATGTTGCCCCCAGGAAAGGGCAGCAGGAGGGGAGGGGGCACGACCTGCTCAGGCACCGACAGATTCTCCTCCTGAGGATGCAAGATGTTCTCCTGGGCTTCTCTAATGCTCCCCCAGGAGCAGGTTTGGTCCAGGGAATATCATGCCTAATAGTCAGAAAGGGCTGGGGGTCCCACGGTCAGAATTAAACCAAGCAACAAGCTCTGTGCTCCGTGTTCTCTCTGGCAGGGAGCTGGGAGGAGCAGGACGGGGAGGGGTTGGATGGGTTTGCCTTCCCTCCCCGGAGAGAACAAAATAAGGATTCCAGGTTGGGTTTGTGTTGGCTTTAACTTTACAGTCGGCATCTGTCACTGATGAGCAGCGGGAGCTCTCAAGTGCTGACCAGCTCTTTTCCCAGCTCTTTAAATAACCAGAAAGACACTCAAAGTAATAAAAAGAGGAGATGAGAACCCATATTAAAGGCATTAATAACTCGAACAGAAGTCTCTATTTAAATAACGTTTTGAAACGTGCTGTCAGATGTTTGTTTATTGGGGGGGGGGTTGTAACCCGGCCTTTTTTCCCCTGGAGACGCAGGGACTGAAGCGCCCCCGGTCACAAAGTGCAGCCACACAAGTGGGAACGTGTCATTAAAATTCTCAGGAGAGTCGGGCCGTGCCACCGCTGCCGGTGGGGGTTTGGTGGCCGGCGTAACGGATGCTTGCTCTTTTGCTAAACTTCTCGTGGATGAGCTTCGCGGCTTCTCTAAGCGGGAGCAGGGATGAGCAGTCGACATTCTTCTTGTCAGCGAGGGTGGATGGTTGCAGACCTTGTACCCTTTTTGGAAAGCAATCTGCAAAAAAGATGCTGCTTAAAGAATGAGCAGTTGAATCCTTCCGAAGCATCTTCCAACTCCTTTCTCGTAAGCGGAATTCTTTATGAAGTAACTAGTTTTTTAATGGTGTTTTCCAGGAAAACAAATCTGAATGCCTCTCTGCTCTGGGGGGGTGTTGGAGGGGTTCAAGGCCAGGCTGGATGGGGCTTGGAGCAACCTGGTGTGGTGGGAGGTGTCCCTGCCCAGGGCAGGGGGATTGGAACTGGATGATCCTGAAGGTCCCTTCCAACTCTAACCATTCTGTGATTCTGTCTCACAGACCTCACTGAATAAATAAATTCAGTGAAACTGCTGGAGGAATCTGCTCTGAGAAGCACAGGAGCCTATGACTTGATAAGTGATAACTCTATATTCTATGTATCATTCCAAATTTGTCATTAAAACGGTATCCCCACACGTGTGCCTTCCCAGCACGCCTGTCTCTGCCGTACCCAGGAACCGAATGTGGCAGTAGACTTCCCTTAATCAAACCCATCTACTGGTTTCCAAGGGAAACAAACAATTTCAGCCCCCCCCATGCTTATTTTCATACTTTCACACATCATACTCACAAAAATCATTCCTGCTAATTTCAGAATTATGACAGTTCACCCCTCCTTCCCTTCGCGCTCGGCGGCGATGCAGTTTGAGTCACATCCGTGGCGTTCCTGCTGACCGAGATTATAGCTCAGCAGGAAAACAAGTCATTCCAAATTGTCTCCTGGCGTAAGCATTTTGGATCATTTTTATATTACCAGTGAAAGGGGAAAAATCTTGGGCTTCAGACTTTTTTTTTGTGCTCTTGTCATGTGAAAAATGACAAGGCTTTTATTTTTTACAATGAACGTTACTTTTGCTTCTTTTTACTGCTTTAGCAGTAGCAACTTTTAAGAAAAAGAAAAAAAATACTAGGTTTTAGTGTGCTGTTATTGCACACGCATCTGCGGATTAAAGGCTCCCTGGGTACCTATTGATACAATAGACCATAACAGCTCCTTTGGAGTCGTGTCAAACTGTTATAATCAACCCTGTCAGTGATCCACAGATAATGGGACGTTAAGAGGCGCTTGAACCGTAGCTTTCCATCCCGGTCAGAGCCGAAGCGGCGCGGAGGTACCCACCGATGCTCGTGTCGCACGCTCTGGGGTGGGAGCAGAGTGATAACGGCATCTCCCCTGGCAGGAGCTTGGGGTTTACAATGGGATTGTAGCTGCAGAAAGAGCTTCCAGCTGCAGAAAGAGCTTCCAGCTCCAGGGGTTTGCCTTTGGGCTTCCCCAAGGGTTTTTTTTATGATGGAAGGGTTTGTCTGGAAAGCCTTAGGCCTTGGAGCCTTTGCTGGACAATGTTCTGGCGTCTTTTCTACCAAAAGACCCTGGCAATCAGGGCCCTGGTACCTAGATGTTTGATGGATGTTTGCATTCTTCTCCTGGTGGTAATGGTGGTGCTGGGATCTTCATCCACCCATCAAAAGACAAGTTGTGGCTGCCACATCCCTGGAAGTATTTAAGGCCAGGCTTGATAGGGCTTTGAGCAACCTGGTCTAGTGGGAGGTGTCCCTGCCCAGGGCAGGGGGGTTGGAACACGATGATCTTCAAGGTCCTTTCCAACTCTAACCATTCTATGATTCTATGTAAGTGCAGATGTGGTGCTTACTCTGATACACTTTGAACAAAACACCCTACTCGGTGTTGATGGAAGAAGGGACTAGATAGGAAAGAGCATTTAGACCCAAAATCTTCCTTCCTTTAACTACTACCTCAGATTTTCTCCGCTATTGTGTGATCCAGAAAGCCAGGGCAGCCCCCAGTGCCGTCTGAGCGCGGCACGAGTGACTTCAAGTGGGATTTATCTGTTTACCTGCTAAAGCTCTCGAATGAGTGAATGCTGGGGAAGAGTAATGCTGGAGCGGAGAACGATGTGGTGCTGCTGGTGCCTACAAGCTATGTACAGTGCTCTCTCAGTTTAGCTTCCTTAATAGGGGAAAAAAAAAAAGACCTTATTTCTTCCGCAGATGCAGTCCTTAATTGCACCAGCCCTGGAAAGAACCTGATATTGTGAAGGTCAGTAGAGTCACAACCCCCCATCACTCGGGCCCAATTTTGCCCTTATAAAATTTGAAAGAAGAAATTCCTTTTAAACCTCTTAGGCCTTAAGATTTGTGGGTTTTAGTGGATGTCTGGCTGTCACGTAAATATATAGCTTTAAAGACGAGGAAATGTTCTAGGCAGTAAGAGAGAGGCTAGTTGAAAGAAACTGCTTGTGTCATGATTTTGTATTCATCCCTCGGAGGAGATGATTAGGTCCTGTGAAGACAAAAGGACGAATGATGTATTTGTAGCGAGGAATTAAGCAGTAACGTTTTTCTAGGGAAAAAGGAAAAAAAAAATCTTCTCTTTCTTAGAGAAAATGAATTTAAGTGGAGAGTAGAACTAAATTAGCGTATCTATCTGTACATGCACATAGTTGCTAAGCTTTTTACCTACTTGAGCTAGTGAAGGTCTCCTCTACTGTTGGTAGAGCCAATATAGGTGTCTGTAGGTCTCTGGTACCCGTCGCCGGGCTCTCTCCTCACTGGTAGCTTTGCTGGATTTTGGCCATTTGAGGTGTTTGGTGTTTGTCTCGGTCAGAATCGTTGCCAAAAAGTTTTGGCTGAAACAGTTCTTTCATCTCGTGCAATTAAGGTCAGTCTAAAATGCCTCTTCTCTTTTTGCTACTTGCTTGTTTTCCGCATCGGAGGACATCCCAGAGCCCTTGGAAGTAGATAGAAATCTGTCCGTTAACTTCAATAGACTCCAGTTTGTCCCTAATCAATAGTAATTTGATTAAAACAGCTCTGGAGGTTCTGGGTGCCAGTGGAGGCTGCAGCTGTTGTTAAGGCCGCGATAGCCCCCAGCTTTCCTGCGCGGGTGTCTGGGGCCGTGGGAATCCCGCAGTTCCCGTACCACCCCTGCGAGCAGCAGGGTTATCCTGGGACAGCACGAGGAGGGTTTGTGTTTTCTGTGTTTGCCTGCTTGGTTTTTCCTTCCCTCTTCCCAGCCAAGAGGGCTGGAAACGCTTCCTGAGCCTGCTCTTCCTTCAGCTGCTTCAAGAAATACAGGAGTCTAGAAAAAAGTCATAAAGTTTCATTGTATGAATTTTCTTACTGCTCTGGAACATTCTTTGCATTTAGACTGTAATCCTTTCAAAATCGAAATGTCTTTCCTTGCCTCTGCCTGGCTTTCAAAGAGCTTTTCCCTGGAAGGTGGGGTTGGTCTCCACGGGCAGAAAGGACTCCTGGGTTGTTCCATCCATCCTCCCTCCAACGCCAAGTCCCCAGCGCCGTGGCTTGGTCTGGCCACCTCCTGGGTGCCGTGTGGCCTTTCTGCTGCCCGCTCAAGTGACCAATGAAACCTTTCTACCCTGGCATCCCAAGTCCCCGAGGGAACTGGGGTCGGACGGTCAAGGATGCTTTTGGTCTGACCTGTTGTTCATTCCCCATCCCTCCGAAGGTCAGGGCTGAAATGCTGGTGTTTGAATGTCCTCAAGGGTGTATTTTGCTCCTTGGGGGCTGCCCAAATGAATGCTCCCAACCTCCCACCCCTGCACACCTGGTATCCGTGCACCTATTCCTCTTCTCTGCTCCAGCATCTTTAAAACTCGATGCAGGAGTGAAGGAGAGGGAAAACAGTGGCAAATCTCTGCCCTGAAATGGAAGTTCACAGCCTGACTCCGATGCACAGCGCCTTCCAAATCAAAGAGAATTGATGAGCCTCGCGCGGGCAGGTGCCCCGGCTCGATCTCAACCTAAACAATCCAGAAATTAAGACGAAGGTCTGTCACGGCAGTCGCTGCCACGTGTAGCCCCTCCTCGGCTCTGGGTCCCACGCTGAGCTGGGTGCATGAAAGCACTGACCCGTGGAGCGGCGGGAGCCCTGGACGGGGCGCAGCCTGGCAGCAGGGGCACCGCTCTTCTGCCATGAAGGAAAATCGTGGAGTCCTGGGGCCTCGGGATCAAAGAGCCGCGGCAATGACAAGTGTGGCATGTCACAGTGCACCCCCTGCCAGGGGATTCAGGGCGCAGCGTGGACAACCACACATGCCATCTCTTAATTAGAGGAAAAAAAATCCTGTCGCCCAGGAGTGTCCTCGAAGCAAAAGGGATGAGCTAAGGGGGGTGTCATCCTCCAGATCAAGAGATGGGCAAGAGCACAAATGCCTGGGAACAGGGCCATGGAGGGAATGAATAAGATGCTCTTCCAAAGCGTCTGTCTTTGTTAGTCCTATTAAAAATATCTATAAAAATAAGCTGCAACTATTACGCTCAACGCAGTGTTTTAAAAGTTCACATGGTTTTGAAGCATACCCTGCTAAGCACAAACTATGATTCATTTGGATGTTGCTAATTAATACTGGCATAGCATTGTCCCCTGCTGTTGCCCAACTTCTTGCTTGAGAGAACTTTTTCTTTTTAAAGAAAAAAGAAAATATTTTTATCTTGGAACAGTAAGGTGCCTCTTCAGATGCGACGGCTGCCAAGTCGGAACGGGAAGGGGGTGAAATGGGGGAGATTTTCCCACTGAGCTCCTTTATCATCAGTAGCACAACCCAGCTCTTTGGGAAGGTGATGACCAGAAATAACGTGGCAAGAAATGCTCGCTCTTCTCTCATCCTCTTCTTTAAGTACTGGAAGCAGAAGAAGAGTAAATCGTCATTTAAACTCTGGATATTGCATCAGGCAAAATGATTTTGCCTTTTTTCTCTCTATAAACTAATGGATGTGGAATCTTTCGAAAAGTAAACCAACTCCTCTTGATAAAGCTCTGCACAGAGATATTTAGCAGCTAAGCACTAAATCCATGGAGTAGGGGGAAAGTGCAGAAGTAGTGGATTAATATATAAAAGGATGCTTTTTCCCCTTCAAAGCCTCCTTAAGTGCTGACTGATGGAATAAACCCTGAAAACTTTCTCTGTGCTAATTGTCATCTTCCTTGGCTTGTATCCCATTTGCTGTCCGTCATCCTCTGCACTTTAAGAAGTTTCACATAAGAGCTTTCTTCTTCTGTTTACAGGCATGCCATGTAGCGTATTCAAACTCAGGGATAGTTCAGAGGGTCAGGAAATCTTCCTCCTGCTTCTTATTAAAAAGAAGGAAAAAAAAAAGCCCTGAAGATTTAGAGTTTGAAGAAACATCATTCCCCCGCACGCATCCAGCTTCTCAAAGGCACAAGAACCAACTTTGAGCTTTTCTAGAAGTAAACATGAAGCGATACCCCGCTCTAATCACCACAGAGATACTGGGTCAGCTTGTCAGCCGGTGGAAAGCCACCGCACTGAAAGCAGCCGTGCTGATTTACACGAGCTTGGGGAGCACGGCGTGGCTCATGAAGCAGCCGCCCGGGTTTGGTATGTGACAGACTGTTTTCTTTTAATTTCCTCTGGTAAAAAAAAAAAAAAAAAAAAAAAAAAAANTAGTGTATGAAATAATAATAATCTCTTCCTTTTTACTATCACCTTTTTCCTATGTACGGGGTTGATAGAGGAAGATGACCTGTAATTCCGTCCCAATTAAATGCCCAACGTTCACAATTCTTTCGCTGGTGGATTATTTCCAACCCTCCCTGTTACCACAGGACCCATTCCCTCCGTCATTATCAACTTTTTTTCAAATTGAAAGTATTATGAAGGCCATTTCCTGCCTCCAGTGATGCTCACGTTGCTTTCTCAGGGCCCTGCAGCCCAAGAACAAGCGCCTCGGCTCAATCTGTCGGCAACGGAGGATCAGATTGGGTGGCCTGAATTACAGATGCTCAAAAAAAAAATGTTCTATAAGAAATGGTTTTCCTTTAGTCAGTGCTGCTGGTCTGAGAGGTCGTTGGGGACCACTGTGTGGGTCCCTCCTGCTGTCACCCATCTCCAAAAAGGCTTTAAGAAGACACAGATACCGTATGGGATGGATCTACGAGACCTGAAGAACCTACTTCTGACTTAGTTGATCTATAAAATCTGGCACGCTGGTGGATAGAGCGGACAGACTAAAGGGCACGAGAAGACACAGGGATGTTGTAGGAGCTCAGATTTCCTCGATGCTTCCAAGTTAGAAACCAGAGCGGGGTTTCCCAGCGACGGCTGCCCCGGGAGGGAGGACCAGGCTGGGGCCGCACAGGGAAATCGTCCACAGCTCGACAGCTTTGCTTTCAGCTTGTGTTAAGTAAAAGTCCTTTCCAGGGCTCATGTATGGGCTGCAAACAACCTGTGGCTGCACCACAGGAAGCCAGGACTTTTTTCTGCATATTCATAGTAAGATGTGTGATGAGCCCTAGGAACAATTCGACTTTGGTTTCAGGTGCTTTGGTAAGAGCACAGTTGAGGATCTGGCCCATTTGCTGGTGTTGAATCTCTCAAAGCGTGTCGTTGATGCCGTCACATCCACAGAGGAAATAACATTCCCTTCCCGGGGGTTTTACCCGTGTTCCTTGTCGCCGTCCCCGAGTACCGTGAGCACGAGTGGCAGCACAAGTGTGATTTGGGGTCAGTCGTACCCCTTTAGGTAAAGCCCAGCATTGCAGCCTTTGCTCCCACTCGATTTGGCCGTTCCCACAGGAACGGGTGGGGGGAGGCTCAGACACGTGCCGTTCCCCCCGTGGGTCGCCCCGTTGAAGGTATCGATACGTGTATTGGGGATCTCCGGTTGAGAAGCGGAGTTAGACCCCGCCGGTTGCACTTGCAGTGTTGTGCTGATCTCTCCTTTCCGACACCTCAGACGGCGTATTTTCATTGTGCTGCTTTATTGATCGAAGCAAAGATTCGGTTTGACAGCAGTTTCAGAAAAGCCTTCAAGTTGTCCAAGATGTGGTAGAATTATTAACGACCCTGAGCTGACATATGGTAATTTAGCGTTTAATGTTTGCCCTGACACGCGGAGGAGCCGTCGTGCCAAGTCACCAGCTGATGCCCGGAAGTTTATGAGTACATAAATAATAGCTGGAATAGGTTTTTTGGAGCCGTGTTTAGATTTAAACATTCAGCCTTTGATTCGTCGCGTGTTGCGGTTAAACTTTCTCGTGCGGGACGGCGGGGGCTGGAACCCCGCTGCACTACCCGCTGCACTTGGAATAAATTAATAGGATTTTGCAGCTTTTTGCAGCTGTATTTGTACAACTTCATCTTGAAATAATTTTAATTTCTGTGCCTAGGCTTATAATTTTTTCAAGCGCGTTACACAGTCGGCTGTACATAATTATGTCTTACAGCCATAAGTACTGACAATCTGCTTACCTAAACTATTCTGCTCTAAACTTGTCATTTAACTGATGGTGGAGGAATTGCATGTAATTCACCAGATCGGAAATTAAATTATCAATTAATAACACTGGTGGAAAAAAAGAATTATACAAGGAATTTGGTGTGTCTGTCAGAGTATCCACAATTAGAAAGGCGGTCAAGCACCAGCATCCCAGGTATCCACAGAAAATCTGTGTGAGTGGTTTGCACCGAGCCGGGAAGGGCTTGGGAAGGGCAAAGGCATCAGCAAATGAACCCGTCCCCCCTGTCAATGATGAGTGATGGGCAGACTTCTCATCCCGAGATCCTAGGAGGTGGATCTTCGGAGTGGTGGTTGAGCTCCAGTGGGTTTGTGTCTTCTGCGAACGAGCTGCCGACGTGAACACGGTCGTTGTTGTCGGGGGTTTTGGGGGGGAGGCTTTGGTTGTGCCTGTGCTTGTGACTTTTGAGGGCTCTTACTGGCTTTGGAGGGTTAAATTCAAGAACAGGACATGCCATAAATGGAAGCGAGATGTAAAAAGGCTCTAAATCAATTTTTTTATATATATATTTTTTTTAAATATATTGCACCACGTCCTCAAGCAGGCCTGTCTGCCTCTTGTGTTAAAAGTGTGTGGATAGGGAGCACATCAATAATTCAGAGGAATAAGTGTA
>VZRU01000462.1:179757-197787 GCA_013398155.1 Pedionomus torquatus
TTTTTTTTTTGTAAATCTCATTAAAAGTGCTAAAATTACACGTTCCAATATAAAAAGCAGGTGCCTTTGTGTGATGACTATCTCCCTGGTAGTGATATGTGCTGGGCTTCCCTGTCAGTGGCTTTGCAACTTTCTGTGACAAGTGCTACTTCTTTCCTACGTGATTTCTTTCCAAACGCTTCACAACCTTGGGTTCTTACTGGAAATGGAATTAAATGCAGGTAACAGGCAAACCATTGCTGGGGGATGGCAATTAACAACAAATAATGAGTCATTGCTGGAGATTTGCAACATATTTTCCCCTGTCTTTGTTTTGCTCAGCACAGTATAATTAGCTCACAGATTTTTCTTGGTATAATTGGGTAAGTCATGTGGGTCTTGTGATATATTTCATCTCTGAGATCTGCAATGATTTACATACAGACAGCTTAGACCCTATTAATGCTAATAAAAGTGCTGCAAGGACATCCTATAGCGTACACTTTATTAAACTGTACGTAGTTTTCTTAGAGAGCTTCTGTTTATCTGCGTTTCCTGAAAATAAAATATAGTGCCTTTAGCGCTGAATATTTAAATCCACCTCCTTTTCCCCCTTTCTGGCTCGCTCTATGCATTCCTGATGCTTCTATCACAACGGGATCTGGGTACTATATGCAACAGGAAACAGAGCAGAAAAATGTCCACGGAGAACTGACAGACTCTCCCCTTCAAGGTTTGGGCCGAATTGGCTGCCCTGGTGGTTCTTTGGAGGAGCCTGGGTTTGCTGGTCGGTGCTTCTGCTTGAGCTACAGCCGTGGTTGGGCTGGGGATGGGGACACCCTCCCGGCTCCGGGCTTCAGGGAGCAGGAGAATTGCAGATACCTTGGGTTTGGGGGTCGGTTTGATTGTTGTAGGTTTTTTTCTTACCCCTTTGTTAAGGAAAAACGTGAATGATGGAGGGCTGGTTTGATCCTGACACCGTACAGGCCCTCTGAAGCTGGGCACATGCACGTTGGAGGAGACAGACACACAACTCTGCATCCCACCTTTATAATTTCTAAAGGGGGAACCCCGCGCTGGCCCGAGGCGAGGGGTCCAGCCCTGGCTCCCTGCGATTTCTCGTAGCTGGGTGTGAGCGTGGTCCTGGTGGGCTGGAGCTTGAACAACCTGACGCGAGCTGTACCTTTGCACAGGCGTTCACATCAGTTCGAGTTTCAGCCCTTCCCGCCTGGCAGGGTGAGCGCTGGCTTTCCGAACACGGGGGCTGTGGACCTCAGTTGGGTCGGTTGCCATCATTGCAACCATAGTTGTGCAAGAAAAGCTTGATTTTAATATGCTCTTCTTCACCCTCAGATTGGCTAATGAAGATTGGGTTCCTACCTGGGTCCCTGTTACTGGTGCCCACTGGGCGCGCAGAGACCCCAGCAAACCCTTGTGTGCGGCGTGAGGACACCTGGGCAGCGTCCCCGGCACCTCTTTTAGGTGATTACACCTGTGTCGGTCCAATCAGTTTTCCTTGGCGCTAATAGCCCAAACAAGCAGTGGATCCTCTAGAGAAAAGACAGATGAAACTGTCTCTGTTCCCTGACCTTCAGCTCCAGAAGTGGAGGTGCAGCACGAATCAATCCTGCCAGCGGCTCGTAATAACTGACATTATTAGCCGTTAACGGGAGCAGACGATTTGGGGGAGGCAGTACAAAGAAAACGGTGTACAAACTCGGTCATGATCCGGCCAAAGGCAGCAGAGGAGATTCTCAGAGCCAGGGCATCTGTCTTGTTCTGCACCGACACCTTTGGCATCTTGTCACCTCCCACCTTGGGAGAGGAGGGGTCTGGCGGTGGGTCACAGGCAGGAGGAGCACCAGAGCTTCCCCATCCCAGTTCCTTCTCCTCTTCCCCTGGGAACCCACCGTCGCTCCCCAAATTGTTTTGGGGGGGGACAGCAGGGGCCTCCCGCGCTGCAGCGAGCCCACTCAGGCTCTGGCGAGCGCGCAGCAGAGATGCTGGAACGCACTCAGCTGTGAGATTTCTATTATCTACCCACCACTTTGTTGTATTCATAGACCTGTTAGAGGAAAATTTATGCACGTCGCTTTTACACTGCCAAGACAGTTTGTGATGGTGCGGGGAGGGGGGTGGTAATTTATTTGTACCTTGCACTTTCTTGCAGGAATAGTCGTGCTGTTGCAAGAACTTCTTTCAGCATTTGATCAGAAAATTAAATTTGCCTTTAAAGAGATAGTCGGGGTTGCTAGGACAACATATTAACCTCCCTTCTTTATTTTCTCAGCTCCGTATCTGAGGTTGGTGTGACTCCTCGCGCTGTATTTGCTTTGTGGTGCTGGTCTCGGGGTCTGGGTGGGTGGGAAGGTGTTGCAGAAGTGCCCAACACACTTTTCCTCAACAAACAGGCAAATGTACCCGAGGTGGATCTCCATCACCCTGTCCCACCGGGCGCTCCCTGCCTTGCCCACTGGAGCCAGTGGGGGCTGGAGAAAGAGGCACAAAGAGCCCCTTTCTCCAGATTCGATGGGAATACCCATGTGCCCGGGACAGAGGAGGTTTGGGGGGAGCTTGCAGACAGCGTCTTCAGAAGTGATTAATGGCTGGGAGACTCTGGGTGGAGCTGAATGGTTTGGACACTTGCAGGAGCCTAAGGTTTCCATAACGTGTAAACAGCATTTTTTGTGTGTGTGCATATAGGTTCTTTCACATCTAAGGCAGAAAGTCGGAATTTCAATGATTCCTAGAGAATCGTCATGAATAAAAGAGGAGAAAAATAGCTGAAAATATGTGGAATACGCTTCTCCTGGCTTTTCCCCAAACCTTCGGCGTACAGCTCCCTTGTCAGAATTGACAGCCGTAGTACATTTATGCAGCTTTCAGGCTGAGATCTTTAAAGTTGTTTAAACATCCATATGGCTTTTGTCCAAAACTTATCGATTTCTGTCTTTGTTCTTTCATCCAGATTCGCTCCGATAAGGACAAAGAGATCCATATCAGGTACAGCATCACCGGCGTGGGAGCCGACCAGCCACCCATGGAGGTCTTCAGCATTGACCCTGTGTCTGGCAGGATGTATGTGACTCGCCCCATGGACAGGGAGGAGCGAGCTTCCTACCATGTAAGCATAAAACATCTTGAAGTTTATCTACACTCACGAGCTCAAAGCAAAACCGAACCAGAACGGCTGGGTTCAAGAAGGGACGTGCAGCGTGGAAAAGACCCAGGGTTGTTATTCAAAGCCAGCGCCCGGGTCTGAGTCCTTTTCCAACTCAGGGTCGTTAGTTTAGGGTGATCTGACTTCATGCTGCAAATTTATGTGTGGACTGAAGCCCCCAAAACCGTGAGAAGCCAATCGCTATATTAGCACGCCTTGGGAAATGACTAATTTAGGGATCATTACTGCAGCTAAACATGCAATAATTGGTATAGTCATTTTTCATTTTAAATGACTAGGAGATGTTCAGGCTGTGTGATGGGGGTGTGTCAGATAGGTTTTTAAATATGCAGATAGGCTAATATTAAATATGAGGGGATTAATTAAGATTAATTAGGCTCAAAAGCGATGCCTCGCACTATCCTAGTTCATAAAACGCTCTACCTGCAGAATACTTAGTGTGTAATTGGCCATTATGTTTGGATATAAATCCTAGCCCCTGTATCGCGCGGCGTAATTGCGCAGCAGCTACAGCCCCACAAATTGCTAAAAAAAATACCTTGCACCTCGTGTGACAGCCCTGCAAAATTTCAAACGCTCCCTGCCGCTGCGCAGGAGTGGAGTGGTTGGGAGAGCGCGTTCCGTCAGCTTTATCAGGTATCCCGTTAACCACGTCGACACAGCTTCTGGACTGGGGTGGAAGGATAAAGAAAATAGATTACCTCCTTAGTTGGGTGGAAAAAGAGATTTCCCCTGGGTAAAAAAGAAGATCTGAAGAAAAATTATTTTATCCTCTGTGAACAACAGCAGTTATTTTGTTTGCTGTGCCTAGGAAAATATGAAGAGAGGTGGTTTTGAAAAGGCGTGTTTGAGAGAGAGTGTGTGTCATCTCGGCCGTGTTGATCTTGTTTCAGCGGCGCCTGGTTATTACAGCCGCGTGGTCAATAACTCGATAGGCAAGTTAACGCCTCTGATGGAGCCCCTGCGAGCCTGACTGAGGCACCCTCGGTCAGAAACATTAGATGAAAACGACTTTGTCCTCCCTGGTAACAAATCACGTGCCCCCCCAATAATGAACTGAAGCTGCCGGTTGCGGGGAGCTCAGTAAACTGAATTCTCGCCTTGGCGAAGGTGCCCGGGTACCTCTGCCTCGTGTGCACCACGGGCTTCCCAGCCCTTTCTGTTCCGTACGGAAACCTGGAACTGGTGGCGTCCGCATGTAGATGAGCACGTTCACACTCTGAAGGTTACAGGAAGATGTAGTTTATAGAGAGTGAATAACTGCGAAGTGCGTGATGAGACCTTATAGACAGGAGCAGTGAGCGATGGAAAACCTTTGTTAGCAGAACAGGAGAAGGTGATGGAGAACATCTTAAGTCCTGGCTGGAAACAGCCTTCAGATCCTTCAGCCTCAATAGCAACGGACCGATGATTTATTGGACCATCAATTGTTCATTTAAAAACCCTTTACAAAGCATTCATAAATACACCGGGTACGAGGCAATGACCCAAACACTAGTGTAAGCTTACGGTAGGAATAGGCAATCTGAGAAACTGGAAGAAATTAGGCAAACTTCCCAAAAGAAGATACAGTCAAAGTCTCAGCTGTTGCGAGTGTTGGAGAAGTCCGTGAGTTTCTGCCACTTCATGTAGCCAAGTCTCTAATTGAAAGGAAAAGTCAGACTGGGAGCTGGGCTTATTCTGAGCGCTGGCAGAGCCGTGACCGCGGTGTAGGCTTGGATCTGCGCTGTAGGGCTTGGCCATCTACACATCAGCTTGACATCTGCTGGGGAGTTTTCTTCCACCTGGGTTAGTGGCTGAACTCTTCAGCTGGGGTGAAGGGAGTCGCTGGAGCTGCAGGGCTCCATCCCTGGTCCCTGGGCTTTCTGTGCTCAGGAGGAGGTGGGCTTCTTGTCTGCTGCTGGGGCTGCATCTACACAACTTTGGGTTTTCTGCAGTCTTTTCAGCATCTCTGTCACCGTCGAGTGTTGTCCTTTGTGCTTTCATTCCCAGGTAATCTAAAAACTAATTATATAAAAAAAAAAGAATAATTTGCAAGTGTTGTGAGGCCACATATGAAGAGTTCTGTTTCATTAACTCCCACATTTTCAACACAAATTTTCTTATGCATAATTATCTGTATTGCTTCAGGACTACCATTTTTAAAATACTAGTGTTTTGACTCTCCCCACATTTAGCAAGCCGTTTGTCTGATGAAACCTACCTTTTTTTCCCTAAGGTGAAACAGATTTTTTTTCTAATTAGATTGGGAGTTCTGCAGCAGAACTTCCTCTCTTTTCGAGATCATTCGTGAACTTTCCGGGAGGGTCGCTGGGGGCTCGGTGCGTGCGGGGGCGTCTGCGCCCCTGGGGTGCGGGGGGTCTCCCCGGGCGCCGTGTGTGCTGCCTGTCGGCACCTGGGTTTTGGCCTCATCTGTTTTCTCCTCTGTGCCACAAACCAGCCTGGAAACTCTCCGGGGACCCCGCAGACATCCCAGATTCAGAATCAGCTGAAAATGCAACCAGGGAAAAACGAGACGGGGGGTGGAGGCGCTCAGCCGGCCCCACGCCGTGGTGCGGAGCCCGGCGTGTTGTGCTGAGGGATGCTGTGGGAGCTGCTCCCGCATCCTGAGTGCCTTGGGGACAAGCCTTGGGGCACCAGCTCGTCCTCCCCCCCCTGCCAGGCTCCATCTCCCCTTCTAGTCAGCCCTTATTGCGTGCCAAAGGAGTTTCAGCAGGTAGTAATGTTTAACGTGCGTGAGTTCTCGTGGCCTTATTCAGCGCCGTTCCCAAAGTCCCCTCCGTACCTCTGACAGAATTAACGACTCTGAACGCCTTCTCCGATCCAGACACTGGTTTCACATCAAGCTGCAGTTCGGCCTGGCAAGTACAAGGGGTAGTAAAATTGGCAGGTTAGTTTTCCAAGACGTTTTTCAAGCTCTGCTTTCAAAAGACATCAGCAGAAGCCTGTCGGTGCTTACGACGCTCAGGTAATGCCTGTTACGGGGAGACTCTGAAGCGAGTCCTAATGCAGTCCCAGACACCCCCTTTGCCTTCAGCATCAGGCTGATGAAATAACGACTCAGAAGTGGCTGGAGCAGACCAGGTGGGTTATAGTCTGAGCAGGAGTTTTTCAAAGTCCAAGAAGAGAGAAAAGTATACTGGAAAAGAAGGGACACAAAAGCTAAGGATTCGGAACCAAGTTGTAGTGAGTAATGCCAGCCATTTGTGTCACAATACTCTAATTTAAACTTTTAATCACAATTAAGAGCACACAAATTAGGCATGACATTGTATGCTTATTGCTTAAAGGCTCTGTCACTGATGGATAATGTGTATTTGTATTAGTGGTATTAGTGCATAAGTAATATTCATATTTAACACAACTCACTTTGTTGACTTTGACTAACTGCCTTCAGATACCACCGGCCTCCAGTGTAATCAATAACCGTGATACCAAATTATTTGTATGCCAACAGCTACGGTTCCACTGGAAACTGTCAGGGGGAAAACCTCAGAGCCCCGTGGTAGCTGCGGCCGAATCTGACAGCAGCGACTGTCATACTGTTAAACAGTATTTTTTAAAGAACCTGGAGCCATCTCTTTGGGGGGGTGCGGCACGGCCACACGCCAGCCAGAGATTAGCCCATTACCTGTATTAATTTTTCAGAATCCTCTGCAAGGTATTTGGTATTATTTATTCCTTCTCTACTCCCATCACGTTCTCCCTCTTGGGGACGATGTAAATATTTCAAACCAATGTTATAAATGTTTCTTAACTCTGTCTCCAGTAACCGTCAGCTTCTCGTGCACGACTTTGTGTCTGCGTCTGTCCTGTGGCCCAGGTTGTGCTCATCAGCCTTTTCCCTGGGGGGTTTTCCAGCTCTAAACGATGCCTGTGTCCGATGGAGCACAACCGCCGCCACCTGTGCCTTGCCCAGTGCCGCCCAGCACTGGCATCAGACATGGCCATGCCATGCCATGCCATGCCATGCCATGCCATGCCATGCCATCCCATGCCATGCCATGCCATGCCATCCCATGCCATGCCATCCCATGCCATCCCATGCCATCCCATGCCATCCCATCCCTCACTCTGCCACCAAACCCCCTCCCTGGTCCCAGGCGGGCACAGATGGCACCTGAGCTGCGAAGCATCACCGTGGGCTCAGACTGCACCTCATACAAATTAGCCCTGGCACCTGAACGACGACTCCAAAGCAAAGCGTTGTTGTCCAAGTGGAGGATGCCTCATTAATGCCAAGAGTTGGGCAGGAGAACAAGGGAGGAGATGAATGAAGGGAAGGCTGAGGTAGTATCTGGTCGGCCTTGGAGATACAACTAGTTTCCCGCGGGACAGATTGCTCCCCTGGAGTCCCTCCTTCCTTTGCTCTCTCCGCTGGGAATGGTCTCTAACAAGGAAGAGCCGCCGTGGAGCTGAGCTGAGACTCAACCCTCTGGCTCAGGCCTTTCTTCTCCTTCTGCTGTGGTTGGCACCGACCCCAGGGGAGCAGCGTGCGGTGGAGGATACGGAGGCGTTGGCACATGGGAATTGTTGAAAGAACATGAGCAGGGAAAAATACATGCAAGCAGGCACAAGTGGGAAAAGAAGAAGAAAAGTTCATTGAAGTCAAGGAAAAAAGGAGCAGGAGAGAGAAGAGGGGTGAGCAGGAAGGACATCATTAACCACCGTGTTGGGGAGCAGAACGAGGAGCAGCTACGGACCCCCAGACACCAGCACAGGCTCTGCTGTCCCATCCTCCTGGCTGCCCAAAACCCGCCAGGTGGTGTCCTCCCTCCCATAGCTGAGGGACACGTGTCCCCTCTGTCCTCAGCCCAGCACCTGTAGACTACTGGTGCTCAGGACAGAGGTGACACTTGTGCACGTCACCAGCTTTGAGGAGATTCCTGCAGTTTTGCTTATTGAGTCTCTTTTTCCCTGAAGTGCGGGCAGCACGGCGCGGGTGGGGACGTGTGCTTGGAGAGTGCAACAAGCAGATAGACCTGCACTGCTGAGAAATCCCTTACTCCTGGAGATTTCAAACAAAAGCTATCAAATGTAATTAAAAATTTGCAGGGGGAGAGTCAGATCTGAGGGGGAAGATACCAGCTTCGCTCCCTGCGTTATCTCTGAATGGAACCGTTGCCGCTGCGGGAAATGCAGTGAGAGAGCGCCCAGTTTGAAGATAATAACTTTAATTTTAACTCCGAATTACTTTTTTTTCAAAGGCGGTCTGACCTCTGACTGGTGAAGTTATTGAATTGGTACATCTGGCGGGATGAAGGATAGCTCCACAGGTGGGACTCACAGCGGTCCGTATGCAGGCGAGAAATGCAGATACTAAGAGCGTTACAAGTCACACAATGCAGATGGTCCAGCCTGCACTGGGAAGCGAAGCCAAACTTCTTCAGTCTTTAAAGAAAAAGTGCCACTTAACTTCCTTAAAAAAAAAAAAAAACAACTGGTTTTCTCCCAGCCCGCTTCCCGTGGCAGTTTGTTCTCTTTGCTTGATGAGCTGTTAATCCAGCCCATCCTAAGAGCACGCGGTTCCTCCTCTTGAGCTCTGAGCTCCTCGACGCTGAACGTGAAGAAGAAAAGTTGCATCAATTACAGCCCGGCCAGGGCAAAGGGTGGAAACCAGCACTAACGCAATCAGCACGTGTAAGTACCGTGATACAAGGTTTAGCAGGGGTTTTTAGTTTTTTTTCTGTTATAGGTAAGATGTGAAACCTTGGAACAGTTTTGTCTAGTTTTAAACCTTTTGGATGTTCGCTTATCTTGAAGAGCTAACCCTCCATGAGCAGAACAGGAGCAAAACAAAAGCCAAGGCCACCAAACTCCCCAAAACCAGCCCTGAGGCCTGGAAGAGCTCCAGGGATGAGCTGAGCTTGTGAAAGCTCAGGGGGGTGACAACTTTGCAGGGGTGAAAAGTTTATGGTGAAGAAGACTACTGACTTCATCCCTGAGACCCCCTAACGACCACTACCAAGATGTGTACGGCGCAGACGCAAAGGGGCGGAGAACTAATTTTAATACGAAGCAGGGTTAGCTACTGAATATGTATAGACGTGTTATGTAATCTCATGAATATGTAATATTTAGGACATATAACCCAGAAAATGGCTGTGCTCAGCGCACACACCTTTGGGGGTGATCCCATGTGCATCCAGCGCTGAATAAACATCCCTCCTTTATAACCCTCTAAGGTTGTAAAGCCGCTGTTCTGCGCGTCAACTGTGCCCTCAGAGGAGCTGAGACCTCCTTGGCAGAGGAGTTGGACCTCTGGCTGCAGCCCCATGGCCCAGGGGGCGGTGGGGATGGACTGGAGGTCTCCATCCCTCCACAGGCATGGGCTGGTGGCTCCTGTCCTCCAGCCCAGGCACCGAGGATCTCCTGGGAAGCCGTCATCCGTCCCCCGCCAGCTGCTGTGGCAGCCATTGGGTGATGCTCACGGGTGCTCCTGGAAGGAGAAGGGGTGACAAAGGGGAGCTGTGGAGCTCCTGCCCGGGCGATGCCCGTGTGCTGGTCACCATGAGCGGGTCCCAGCAGCCCCTTCCCCGCTCGCCTGGTTTTTCTCCGCACCGTTCGGAGTAGCCATCTGTTCCCTCTAATGAGAAAGCTATCCATTTTTTTCACCTGATTACTGATTGTTCCAGACTATTGCTGATTGCTTTGTTTTATTAATTACTCATTTTGACATGCTGTATCTGTCCCTTTTGTTCAGAAAACAGATGCTCTTGTTTTCGAGCATTATTACTGATGGTTATTGCTGGTAAGATAAAGCCGCAGTTGCAGCGTAACCGAGGACTGAACACCGTGGCTGTGGTTGTTGTAAGGCTTCCTACCTGGAGGTTTTAGTTGAGCTTGAGAAAAAATACTTCCTTAGCACCACGGGGACTGCCATAATTTGAAGGAAAGGGACTTTTTTAATGCCTTTTGGTGCACAGAGCAGCGGCGTCAGTAGCTGTTGCTCTTGCTGGAGACGGTGATTCAACAAAGAACAAACACTACTGATGCCGTTCCGAAATCTCCTATTAATGGCTGTTACTGTGGGTACCAAAGGCTGTGGGTTCCCCTAAGAAACCTCTCGAGTCAAACTCATTTCCTCGCTGTGTTTGGAACTAAGCAAAATTTGCTTTTTGGACAAGGTTCACCCCATCATAAACATGGAAATAGGGTGGCCTCGAGGGGACCGCATCGCTACGCCAGCGCTGGTGTGTTTCCCCTGGCAATTGCTGGTTTGACACGTTACTGCAGTACTGGGTTAAGCCTTGAAAAAGTGTCCGGGTGTCGAGTCTAGGTGGAAACCACGTCACTGCTTCCTGCTGGAGTTAGATACCAGCTCGGTTCAATTCTGAGAAAGTATTTTATGAGATAAAGTCGGTTCTTACAAAACCCGGTCTCTGGTTCTCCCACAAGCCCCGTTGCTGATGCTCTTCTCTCCTTGTGCTTATTCCCAGCTCCGGGCTCACGCAGTGGACATGAATGGAAACAAGGTGGAGAATCCCATTGACCTTTACATCTACGTGATTGATATGAACGACAACAGGCCAGAGTTTATAAACCAAGTCTATAACGGATCTGTCGATGAAGGCTCTAAACCAGGTATGGTTGGGGAAAAAAAAAAAGTCTTAAAGTTATCACTAGCATCCTGACGGTCATCTGGGGCTGGTGGCTTTGCCTCCTCCCGAAATGGGGAATGTGGGAGAGGTTTGCTGTTGCTGGCTCGTTGCTGAAGGGGGATGGAGAGGAGCACGCTCCAGCCGGGATCTCCTGCTCCGGGTGCAGGGAAAGCCCAGCCTTGGGTTAGAGGGAACCTGGATCCCGGTTCTCCCTTCCTAGAGGTGGAATTTGTTAAAAGCAGCAGTTTCAGAGAGTAATTCTCTGTCATGCCATCCTCAGAGGCTCGTCACAGGGCTGTTATTCTAACTGCAGAGCACTGAAAGGCAGCCTGGCCCTGACCCTTCGCTGACCCTCTGCCGGAATTGCTGAGTATCTGCCTCTTTGATATTTAATCCAGCCATTTGCAGGGTCGGTACCCGACACCCGCTGAGACTCCAGCGGGGTCTGTGTCCCAAAGCATCGAGAAAATACTTCCTTCTTTATGCCCTAATGTAAACCCATCAAAGTGGGAATATTCCCCCTGGAATCCCTGCCTCATCCTCCATCCCCATGGACTTTTCTTGCAGAGAGCGAAATGGGGAAGAACTCCAAGTGGATTTTGAGAAAATTAACGAGTGAAAAATTAGGGAGGGTGTGAGCTGTACGTAGAGTACAAGTGGTGATTTTTACATTAACTGGTCCGTATGCTTAGAAAAATACACTTATAAGGTCTTTAGTGTTTTCTTTTCAGCTAAATTGTTGATTTGTTATTTTAGTGTGGTGTAACCATGCGGTTTCCAATATGGTAGCTGCTGGCAGGGTGGTTTTAGCTCATTGCTGAACTTAATAGGAGCATATTCTTTCTTTAAGCAGAAATTATATTGGGGAATCCATCTTGTAAGTAGACTTACAAGTTCCCTGAAATCTGAGTGAGATTTTTCCAAGGCAAATTTTCTCCTCAGTCACTTACTTGCCGGCGCAGGGGTTAAATACCGCCTGACTTGGTTTTGTGTCAGCAAACATTTATCATGGCTTCTCTGCTGCCTGAGGTGTCACGGGAAAGTCTCCGGTGGCCACTGTTTTTAACAAGGTGATTCGCAGCCATGATTGATCGTCTCTCAGCAGCGTGAGGAACGGGCGGCCGTGCTGACACGTAGCGGGGACAGAATGTGACTTTGTTTTGGAGGAAAGAACAGGTACAGCTCCCTTCCTGATACCCTTTGGGTGCTGACGTCCCGGCTTCACGGCACCGGTCCCGGTCCTGCTGGGCAGAGGGAACACCAGAAGTCCCTGAAGATGGCTCCAGTGACACCTTGCCGCAGGATTTTCTGGCTTTCATTTGAAGGCCGCTTTGGGGCAGATGAAGGTTTGAACATTTCCATAGCAAATCCAATTTCTTACATCTTACTCTAGGACAGATCAATATTCAAAGCATCCCCAACTGTTTTAACGGGCCCTGCTCATTTGCTTGTGAGAAGCAGCAAGTTGCATCTTCTTCTTGTCTGAAATCCGGATAAGCCTTTGAGCTATTAAAGCAGAATCGGGTAACTTTGCCTACAAAATGCTTGTGCCTCTGCTTCTGCCAGTGGTTTGTGGCATTTGGAAGGCAAAGGAGAGCTTGCCTTCAAGGTAGGTAGGTAGGAAGCAATCTGTTTTTATTCAAAAGCAATTACAGTTGTCTTTGATGTTTCAGGTTGGGTTGGTTTCTTTTCCCCCCTCTTCCTGTTTAATTGGTATTCTTTTAAAGGTTTATATTAGTATATTTATATTGCTTTTGTAGAACCTCCTGGGAATTTGGGTATCTGAGGCCCTGGTTCCCCGCACTTGGCGATACACACGATGTTGTGTCTTTGAGAGAGGGATGGAGAGGTCATGGGGTTCCCGTGGACGTCTGCCTCCACCTTCCGTGTCCCTGGTTTGGGCAGAGACAGGTCTAGACGGTGTATTTACCGAAGTGCAGGTCCTGCAGAGATTTGGAAACGTCTTTGTAGTTCAAGAAGCTTCAGACTTATGCAGTAACTAAGGAGGCACCTCACCAGCCCTTGTGAGAGAAAAAAAATGCGGCCAGAATTCATGATGATTTGTGGCAATGGTTGATGAATGAAGGACACTGAGTATTCTTAAGGTGGCAGCAAAATGTGTTCAGTGTTGGTTCAGCATCCCTATATATGTACGGGCACCTGTACATACATATATGCGTGTGTGTGTGTATATTCATGTATAAAGTACAGATCTGCTTCAAGCAAACTAAAAAATCTCCTTGTCTGTTGCAGGAGTTGAGTGTTCATTTTCCCCTGTTCACTGCTCCAGAACTCTCCCCGAGGACTGGGAATGCTTCCCTGGGTATCCTCTGCAATTGTTATTTCTCCCATCTTCCATATGCCCGTTTAGAATGGCCGTGATTAAAAATGCAGTATTACTCGATTACCGCAGAGTCTGCAACGTTCTTAATAATTTTACACACCTCTTAAGAGAAAAGAAGCCAGAGTATTAGAGCATCCCAAATAAATGCTGACTCCGAGGGCAGTGAGTGCGAGCAGCCAGTGGCTGTTTGAAGGCAGTAGGAATTCTGCCCAGACTTTAAAAAAAAAAAAAAGAAAAGAAAAGAAAAAAGGGACATATGGAGCTGCAGCTCTACCCGTGGAAATTTTGCAGAGCAAGACCAGCAAAAATAGGCAGTTGAGCCCAGGCTGAGCAGGACATGGTGACCTTGAGCTGCCGGGAGAGGCCCGGAGCGGCTGCAGGGGATCAGCAGAGCCGGGTGGGGGGATGGAGTCGGTCGTGGGGGTGTCCTGGGGTGCGTGGATGCTGCAGGAAGGGACCCACCACTGGAGGGGGACGCGCCGTGAGCTTGTTTGGATGGAGCTTGGAGCAACCTGGTCTGGTGGAAGCAACCAGTGCCCGTCGGGGAACGCAGTGGAGGTCAGACCTTTCGTGAGGCTGCTGATAAATGCACGGACACAGGCAGGCGGTTGGCTCCTTGAGTGCTGATGCCTCTGTTTGTTAACGGCCTTCTTTTTATTATCTGGGTTGGTGGAGAATCGCAGATTGCTTGGTGGGGGCAAGAGTATTTTATATCTGATTTGAACGTTTTTCCAGGAGCTTGTCCATTGTTCCTGCCTTTACCAGAGGAGTAGCTTTAGATGAGTTGCAAGTCAAAGATAGCGAGATAAGCAGAAGAAATTGTGTCATTTAGCCAGCTCTTGGGTAGATAAAAATAAATTTTTAGCAAATGGTTTCATTGTGTAAGGACACATAATGCGAGTGACACTCATCAGCTGTCCTCTGCTCTCTGCTGGCGGCTACAGACGGCCTCGTTGCTGGCAGTGAGCAGTGATGCCGAGTTAAACTCATCTCCCGCTTGGCGTTTCAAGCTCCTGTTCACCCACAGACCCCTTCAGAGACCAGGGCTGGGGCTGGAACTTCAGGGTCTTTAAGGTCCCTTCCAACCCAAACCATTCCGTGATGCTAGGAAATGCAGTGTGGTCCCTTCCTTCCCAGCCGGGAGGTGACGAGCTCCTGGAGAGAGCTCCGAGCCCCCTCTCTGACCCCTCGCACTGCTGCAGCCGTGCTGATGGGGACAGGCATGGAGGGTGGCCACCTGAACAGTGAACAAGCCAAAAGGAGGTGGGTGAACCAGGGAATGTGGGGGATGCAGGAAGGATGCGTGCACCAACCTGCTGGGCACTTGGACTCCCATGGAAGAAGCAAGTTTGCTTTAGCCTAAAATACACATATCCTTTGAAGGGGATTGTCCCAGAGCCGGAATAGGTGGCAGCAAGGTGAGGGGACTCATTAGAGGTGGTCTGGTGGGGGTTCGGTGAAGGGGCTTCCCAGACTGCAGAGGTCTCAGACTGCCTGGGTTTCCAAGAGCGAGCTCTCCGCGGTGTGCCAGTCACCTTGAAGCAACCCTTGACAGGAATAGAAAAGAAATCATCAAGTATTATTAATTGTAATAGGTTGTTGTTGCTGGTTAAGATTAAAATAACGTAATTGAAATGGTGTCTTACCCTGGAGCCTAGTGTTCTTGAGATCAGGAGCTCGTTCTTGTGAAGTTCTCCGTAGTGTGATCACGCGTGTCACAGCCCAGCCCTTGGATGTCCCCAGATGTGTTCCGGCTCCTGAACTGAATTGCGTTTCTTTTGCCTTTTCTGAGACTCCCTGAAAAACATCATAGAATCATAGAATGGTCAGAGCTGGAAGGGACCTTGAAGATCATCCAGTTCCAACCCCCCTGCCCTGGGCAGGGACACCTCCCACCAGCCCAGGTTGCTCAAGTTTATTCCCAGTTTAACCTAAGGTTGTGCAGCTGGATGGTTTACCCGTGCCAGAGCAAGCCCTGCTGACGATGCAGAGCAGGAGCAGGGATGCAGAGCAGGAGCAGGGATGCAGGATTTTCTTCTTGTTGAGTCGTTTGGGCTGAACGCGCCACCGTTTGAAAGTGTATCTTAAAAGACCGTGTTTTACTCGTGTGGAGCAATGTTCTGCCTCTTTGAACTCTCCCTCTGTGTGAAGAACGCAGCCAAGTTGGTTGTTTTTTTTTTTTTTTGAAAATTCAGCCACGAGCTGGAGCCGAAATTCCCCGGGTGCCCCTGGCAGCCGCTGTCGGCGCAGCCCCCCCGGCGCGGCACCAGCTGCCCTGCAAGCGCCGATAACAGCGGGGGGGTAACAGAGCTCACTGCCCCCCCAAAGCCCACCTCTCCCAGCCCCACAGCAGGAGGGAGCTGGGCTGTGGGGTGGGTTTCCTGCCCCCCCTAAATTAGTGCCCACCCCTTGTGCCCCTGGGCTTGCAGCATCCCTGGGGTGTCCCTGATGAGGGCTGTTTCAGAAGAAATTCTGCTGGTGTATCCCCCCTGCCTAGAAATGGCTCAATAAGATAGAATGAAAATGCTAAAATGTAGAGAGAAAGGGGCATTTAATCACAGAACAACACAAAATTGATGGAGAAAGATTAATTTGGGCGCTGTGCAAGGTGGGGTTTGATATCACCCCCATAAAACCTACCTCGCGGTGGGACGTGGATGTCTCACTTAACTGAAGCGTTCGGTTCTGAAAAGGTCAGCGTGAAGTGCTCCGCAGTGACTCCAGTGCTTCGCTCTGGGTTGTGTCTATTTTGTTTCAACAGAAAGATTGTCAAAAATTAACACATCTCCCCCAAAACAATTTGTTCCTGTCAGACTGGCCTTTTCCGTTCCCATTCATCCTTTCCACCTCACTAACTCTCGGGATGCATCTTGGTCCCTTTCAAGTCAAGAGCACAAGTCCAAGTGGCTTCTTTTACATTAGAGTTCCATCCAGCTTCTCCTGTCTCCTGGTGTTGGGCAGGATCCTTCGCTCCTGCCGCCCTCCCTGGGGCCCAGTATGGCCAGTCCTCCAAAACAAAGGAATATTAGTATTTCTTACACGAGAAACGCTGTGATTTGAAATTTCCCTGTCTTCTCCTGATTTCATGGAACTCTGGTACAATAATTGTTGATAGCCTGCCACGTGAAAAATGAAATAGCTGGGAGCCAAATCTATATGTGGCAAATTGAGTTAAAGAAATCTCATAAAAATAAGCAGTATATAAAAAAAAAATACCAAGGATTTTAAAAGCCGATTATTCTACTACTGTCCCAGTTTGTTTATTTTATTTCTATGCCAGCAGAGATTCCCTCTGAGATTAACACCATGGACTAATGCACAGATGGGGCCAGAAACTTGAAAGTCATCTGAATATTAAGAATTTAAATCTTTAGCCTCAGTGATTTGAACAGAAAGCCAATTATGAGGCTGAATTAGTTTTCAAATTAAACTGCAATTTAAGGCTTGTGAAATTAATCTTTTAAGGCACATAGTTGCATTGGGGGGTAGGTGTGTATATATATATACTCATTGGAGAATTCGGATTCTGCATTTCTGGCTCCTTCCTCTTCCCCAGCCCATCTGAACAGCTCATGAGATGTCTGATGTCCTGGAGGTGGACCTTTCCGTGAAGGGACAGGGTGGGCATCGTGGGGCGGGAGGGGATGAAACAAAAGCAGCAATGCTCCAGAACGGTAGAGAAGATGCTTCACTTCTAAAAATCAGTAGTGAATCCCCTTTCTTCCATTACAAACCACTCCAAAGGACCGTAGCGCTGCTCAGAATTAAAACATTCAGTGTTGTTTTACCAGCTTGGAGGTAGGTTGTTTTTAGTGCTGGTCATTCAGGAGGGTCCCAGTTCAGCCAAGCCCGAGTGGGGTCCTGAGACTGAGCTGGTGGGGACGCTGGCACCGGGAGCCGGGCTGAGCCCGTAGCACTTGGGCTAGAAATAACACAAGTGCCACATGTTTCAGAGAGATCATGGAAAGAAGAACCTTCAAGAGGCAGAGCAGGTCTCACCAGATTCTCCCCATCATGCCAGAGCCCTTCCCAGGTCGGTGCGTTGCTTCAGGGTTCACCATCACCCTGCAGTGCCATCTCCTGCTGCTCGGGGAGGTGGAATCATGGAATCAGGGAATTGTCAGAGTTGCAAGGGACCTCTGGAGATCATCCAGTCCTACTCCCCTGCTAAAACCCAGAGAACATCCCTCAGGGCTGCATCCAGGTGAGCCTTGAAGGTCTCCAGAGAAGGGGACTCCACACCCTCCCTGGGCAGCCTCTGCCAGGGCTCTGGCACCCTCACCCCAAAGAAGTTTTTCCTCACATTTGAATGGAACTTCCCGTGTTCCAGCTTGTGCCCGTTGCCCCTTGTCTCTTATTCTTGCTCTTCATACACTGCTAAAAATGGCTTTGTCCAACCCCACTCTGTTCTCTCACACATTACACCCAGACTCAGGAAACACAGTATTCTTTTTTAAGTTCTTTTGCTCAGCCGAGCACAATTTTAAGATAAGAAATTGTTTTTTCTGCAGACGCATGTGGTGCTGCTTTCCATTCTGTTTGGAGGTGAGTGGTTATGAAATCTGGGCTCTTAATTTCCTTTTCAGAAGCATCCGGTCCCAAGAGTGAGCAAGTGAATTATAAGACTGTAGGTGAGAAAAAAATGCAAATCCCCAGGCTGGTGATGTTTCCCTGTGGAAAAAAATGGCCAAGGTGATAATAAAAAAAAAAAAACAAAAATGCAGAAATCATGGTCTAGACCACTCTGGAAGTGAGTTATTACAGCACTGCAACAGTCCGCTCTCTGCCCCCTTTTAAGCAGCAGTTACAAATAACACAGCATTTATTATGGTGTTTATATTCTATTACATTATATTATAGAGTCATAGAATCACAGAATGGTTAGAGTTGAAAGGGACCTTAAAGATCACCCAGTTCCAACCCCC
>VZRU01000462.1:197794-219199 GCA_013398155.1 Pedionomus torquatus
TGACCAAGAGTCCCTCTCCAGCTCTCCTGGAGCTCCCTTCAGATCCTGGAAGGCTGCTCCAAGGTCTCCCGGAGCCTTCTCTTCTCCAGGCTGAACAGCCCCAGCTCCCTCAGCCTGTCCTCACACCAGAGGGGCTCCAGCCTTCGGAGCATCTTGGTGCCCTCTGCTTGACCTGTTCCACCAGGTCCATGTCCTTTCTCTGTTGAGGACTCCAGAGCTGGACACAGGACTCCAGGTTGGGGTCCCACAAGAGCAGAGAAGAGGGGGAGAGTCACCTCCCATGACCTGCTGGTCACACTTCTTGTATTACTTCATATTCTTATATACTCGTACATATTCGTATCTATACTTTATATTATTTTATATTCTGTTACATTATATTATATTGTCAAATTCCAAGGACTAGGCTCAAGCCTTATGGAAGAGGTGCTGAGTCTCAGGTTTAGTTTTGCTGGCTCTCCGTGGTTTCCCTGGTGGCAGATGCCTTCAGCGAAGTGGGAAGCCTGGCCGTGCTTTCCAGCACCGTTGGGTGGTGTTTAGGAGATCTTGTCCTTTCTCCAGTTTTTGAATTTGCTTCTGGGGCTCCAGAGGATTCATCTGCAGGAGCTTGGCCGGGCTGGGGCTGGGTGGCTGATGCTGTGGGAGCTCTTTGCTCGGGGCCTGGATGCGCTTTTGCCAGTCTTGTCGCTTCGCTCGTGTCGTGTCCCTGCAGAGCGCAGGGTCTCCGTGGGCGCTGGGCTGCTGCGCTGGAGTTTTCTCCAGATCTGGCCTTGCCTCTGTGTACGCTGCATCCAGCCTGAGATTTTTCTCTCCTGAGATATTTACTTAATTTTTGACAATGGGAAGGTTTTATTTCAGTTCCGGGTGACAGCAGCCTCTTCGACTGGCTCAGTCGTCTCTCCAGACCCGCTCGCTCTCTTTATTCTCATTAGGTTGGCTCTTGCCTTGTTGGAGAGAGTCTGATGTCTCCGCTAATTAGGAAGTAGCATCCTTTATGAATTAGGTTAGCTGCTTGAAAGGTCAAAATTTGCCAGTGATTACAAAAATAATTGTGAAAGGGAATGACAGCAGCTATCAGTTATGACTGAAGGAATATAATTCAGAAGGAAAGTGCAGGTTTTATTTAGTTTTCTCTCTGGAGCATGTGGGTGCACTTTAATTTAAGTATATTTGCAATTTATTACATCTGCAGCAGAGTTTCAGGCACTTGTGCCACCTCAACATCTCGCACACGTTCCCGTTTCCCTGGATAACTCCACTCAGCACCTTTGGTGACTCCGCTCCATGTTTTTCATTGGAAACCCATGACACCGCGTGTGTGCAAGGGCTTCACATCGCCTAGGGAACGTGTTTTAGGTTTTCAACATAGAGTATGATCAGCAGGTGGAGGAAGGTCATCCTGCCCCTCTGCTTTGCCCTGGGGAGGCTCCATCTGGAGTACTGGGACCAGTTCTGGGCTCCCCAGTTCAAGAGGGGTGGGGAGACAGCAAGGGCTCCCCAGTTCAAGAAGGGCTGGAGAGGGTACAGCAGAGGACCACAAAGATGGTGATGGTGAGGGGTCTGGAGCATCTCTCTGATGAGGAAAGGCTCTTATTAGTCTGGAGAAGAGAAGGCTGAGGGGGATCTGATCAACACCTAGAAATACTTAAAGGCTGGGTGTCAGGAGGATGAGGCCAGGCTTTTTTCAGTGGTGCCCAGTGAAAGGACAAGAGGAAATGGGTGCAGACTTGTACATAAGAAGTTCCATCTAAACATGAGGAGGAACCTCTTTGCCTCGAGGGTGGCAGAGCCCTGGCAGAGGCTGCCCAGAGAGGTGGGGGAGTCTCCATCTCTGGTGACATTCAAACCCCACCTGGACACGTTCCTGTGGGACCTGCTCTGGGTGGACTTGCTCCGGCAGGGGGTTGGACTGGATGATCTCCAGAGGTCCCTTCCAACCCCGTGTCATTCTGTGTGATTCTGTAATTACGTGGCTAGTTGTGCTCTGAGGGTTTTCTTGGGATCCCACCCTACTTCTCGTTGTAACTTGGTTTTGACGTCTTTGCTTTTCTAGCGTTCCCAAGACCTTGTTGCCATGAATGAAATCACTTCAAGGGTGAAGTCTCCCTGTAGTGAGTAGGGGCATGAGATTCCCATCCTCTGTGGGGAAGAAAACTTGTATCAGGAAATTCTTCTGACTGGAAAGCTTTATTTTTAGGAAATGCTGTAAATTTTACACTGCTTTTCAGTATTTAATCTTCCCATCAACAATTACTGTCTTCTCTCTGTCTAACGTCGGATGCAGGGTACGCACTAAATGAGCTTTCCAAATTGGGGGGGGGAATTAGGAGGAAGGGGAGGCTTCCTTTAGTACAAAGCCATTATTAACTTGGGTTAATGAAGATCTAATGTAATGTGGCCATCACTACATGTCTGCACATAATGATTCAATCCTTTTCTATGGGGGAATGATTAAATTAAGTATCTTGTAGGTCAGAATTAGACTGGGAAGGTTAACCAACCTTTAATGATTCTGCAACCATTTACCAGCCATTAAAAAACAGAAACGGTAAGATAAAGCTGAATAGGGAATCAGCATTATCAGTAAAACCTGGATGAAGTTTTAGCTTTCTCTGTTTATATCATGAGTAGAAAGAGAGGATTTATGGTGATATGTGGTAGAAAGGGCAAAGTGAAAGGGCTTTTTTTATCTTTTTATTTAGATTCCTGATAAGTGCCCATTAGTCCTTTCTTTTGACATGCATTAGGTCTAACTAATGGATATCAAACCAGCTTAGAAAAATGGTAATTATAAAGCAGTTGTAAAAAAGACTTTGGGAGCACAACTGTGCTAAGATGCTGTTTGTGTGCCTGAAAACTGGGAGAGCTCGGTCTTCACGGAGAAATGAAGCTGCTGGGATGGGAGGGCAGAGATTGCGGGCGACGTGATGGGAAGGAGCAGCCCTTGGCGTGCTCTGGGGCGTCGGGGCGAGAAAGAATTGAGCTGGTTCTCAGCCTCCTGAGTGATTTAGGGGGGACATCTGTTTACAACCGTGTGCTTATCTGCTTATACATACCCAGGGCAGTTATCTTTCTTGTTTTGCTTCTTTTTTTCACTTAACGTGTACAGATCGAAGGAGATATAGTGAACCTAACAAAAGGTTTTTGCAGTCTTTTCCAAGCAGATGCGATTAATTTTAAAATTGATAAACAAGACTGAGCATACAGGTAAAAATAATCTCCTTTTGCTTCCATCCTCCCCAGATTCTGTAAGGCATTATTTTGCCCATCCTGTAGAAAGCTTAATTAATCTAAAGGGAATATTTTCTGTAAGGGGTGCTTTCAAGCATCTCTCTCATGTGTCTTGTCCATTGTTAGATTAAAACAAAAATACCTCATTTGACAGAATAACATCTAGGAGATTGCCATCTCCGGGAAATCAAAGGCAACGCTTCGTGAAGTTGCAGATTCTTGGGGTCTTGCCTTTTCTTGATAGATCGTCTTCATCATGCCGTACATCAATTTTAACTCAGGTGATATATGAACTTGGCACATTAGTTAATGAAAGCTAATGCACAGTAATCTTGTCATCACTAGCTGTGCATGATAATTCAATCTGCTGCTTGGAAGAGCTGTTCAACATGCAACAAATTTGATTTAATATTGACATGATGTACTAGGTTAGGTGTTTTATTTAACACACCATGTGCCTTATTTGATGAGGAATGGTTTCCTTTCAACAGGTTATCTACCCGAGTTAGTAGCCCAGGTGTGTTGTGTAATGCAGTTACATCCCACGCCGTCTGGGCTGGGTATTCAGTAGGGGATACAATGTGCAAACTGGGGCAAATTCCCGAGTTTTGGCACTTTATGCATTCGTTTAGTGTTGTCGCTGGGCTTGAGAGCAGGCCCTTCAGAGCAGAAAAACAGGGCTAATGCTTCTCACACAGCAAAGGCATAAAGTCCCTCTCACCCCGTTCATTACCTCTGTTGTTGCTCCGTCCCCGCGGGCAGGGGCTGACCCAGAGGTGGCACCGTGGGGGTCTGCGGCGGGACCTGAAGGGGTTTGCCCATTGCTCTGTTCTGAGGTGTCTGCTCCCAGTCTCTCTTCGGGTAGGATACAGGGGTTTCAAGGTGCTGGGATTAATATTTTGATTTCCACAAAATGCCTGTGCGCATCCTGCAGCCCAGGCTGGGCGGTCTGTGCTTTCTCCCTTCACCCCAAAGAGTAGGAGCCTCGATCCTCCAGGGTGTGAGAACTGTCTCTGCTGGTGTGCATTTGCGTGGTTTGTGTCGTCACAGGGGCTGGGTATGGGGATGTATTTCCTTTACTTCAATATAAAGTCTATGAAGATATAGCTCCATTGCGTAGGACGTAGAAACTCGGTATTATTTACTTTTACAGTGGGTAAATCATCACCAACCGCCTTGGTATAGGGGAAGGCTTTGTATAGCCCCCAGGAGACAGTAGACGCTGCCGCAGTGTATATCCACAGTGCTCCACTGAATACCCTCGTGCACAGATCGATGTTTATGCCGTCCGCTGCAGCACAGGGTATCTAGAGAATACATCTTGCTTAAAGAGCCGACTAAATACACAGAAAACCAAGTGGAATAGATGGTGATGGAGGTTACACCAGTGGACGGCCCTGGCAGCCGTCCCGAGGAGCTGGTACCCTCCCCTTGGGTAGTGGCAGACGCCGTCGTGCTCTTACGCTTTGGCCAACGGTGCCGGGTGGGAAACGTGAGCGCAGGGGAAGGGGGATGGATGTCTCGGCCACCATCCAGGCTGCAGAGAGGACGGAGGGATGTGCAGGTGGTTTCCAGCAGGCTGTGGTCAGAGGAGCAGCCCCCAGGAGCTGGGGAAGGAGGCGGCTGCTGCGGTTCCATCCTGCGCTGCAGCCGCACAAGGCCCTTTGCAGAGCACATTTTATTAAGTTACAAGTTAGTAATTAATGCCAAGTTCCTGTCTTTATTTTCTCTGTGGCTGAGTTTCATAATGGAAATTGAAGATATGAGATAGGGAGCAGATTGCCTCTTGAAATACAGCTCCCTGGAGCTCGGTTCATGACTTTAGAGACGTTTGTCCGGTCCCATCTCCCTTTATGGGGATGTAGGTCAATTGCTGTTGAAATAGTCGGGTTTTTTCTAGGGCAGATGTGCTCAGTCCAGTGCTGCCTTGCGGGAAAGAAGCAAAAAGGTCAGGGCAAGAGTGAAGGAGATGAACTGTGTGCTCCATCCACAGTGCAGGTGCTGTCAGCCCACTGCAGCTGCAGCCTGGTGGGTTTCCTTCGCCCACCATCTCTCACATCCTGGTTTATTTGGGAAACCACAGAGCAATCTGAGAGATCCCAGATGGGGTGGGGGGACCACAGCTGTGGAGTGCCCTTGTCTGAACCTGCTGGGCCCAATAACTTTCCTTTCCTGGCTATTGCTTGCACTAGAAGTGAATCACGAAATACCACCTGGTTTTTGGGACATGTCCTAAGACTGCACCTCCTAAAATAGATTCTGTTTTCTTCTCCTACTTCTGTTTTCATTAGCCCCAGGTTTTGACATTCTGTTCAGAGGTATTTTCAGGATAGAATGCATTAAGATAACATAAATTCCAAATCAAACATCTCGTTCTGCATATTTCCTATTTAATTTTCTCCTGTACATTTCCCCTGCACGTATCTGAGAGCTGCCTTCTTTATTTGTACCAGTTGTCTCATGATAACTGGCTTTGGAAAAGAGCGGAAAAAAGAATGTTTGAAGAGAAAGGAGAAAATTCCCTGCATGCACAGCCTTGTTTCAATTCACTGTTCCTTCCCTCTCCTGAAGTTTATTGATTGGGAAAACGTTAAAGTAGCCGCATAGTTTGTTTTCATTTCACAAATGTGAATCAGGATTATTGCAGAAAGATAGGAATGTATTCATCATTAGAATTTGCTTTACACATTCATTTATTTTTTAATCTATAATTCTTATTGAACTAAGAAAACTCACAGGGTTATGTATCACCACAGAGAACAAAAAGAGCCTGATTGAGCCCAATGGAAGGAGATCAGCAAAGCACGTTCCACAGTGCACAGGAGCAAACTTAGGAGGCCCCTCCTTGCTAATACTGAGAAATGTTGGTTGTGGAAAGCTGGGGAAGGCGCTGGGGGTGCTGCCTGGGGGGCGAGGGGCTCAAGGACCCTTGGCCGGGGCACACAGGACGGGGCGGCTGCAGCCGGTGGTAGATCTGCCCACCCTCTCTGAAGAGGGTGGAGTGTGTTTTTAAACTCCTGCGAAGGGCCGTGAGCTCTGCAGGTCTGCCTTCTCTGGCTAGAAGAGCAGTGCCTTTGCGACCAGCTGGGGACCTGAGCTCGTCGGATGAGCCCCAGCGTGGTGCTGCTGTAGCCACGGGTCCTCGAGTCTGGCTGTGGCTCCCACCTAACCAAGGGGCACCACAAACTCAGCTTGCTTTGTGAAACAACGCGTGGCTCCGTCTCCAATCAGCTCAGGTTCTTGTTGGGACCACTCTGCATCTCCTCCAGCGTGGTGGGCTCCTAAGCTGGTTCATCTCCTCAGAGTTCCTGACTGAGCAGTGTTCAGGCATTACCTTGAACATTCAAGCATTATCTTTCCAGTGATGCCCTTGGGTTTGGTGGGCACTAAAGGAGGTTCTGTCTGGTTTCCCTGTTTCTCTTTGCCTCCTGCTCCTCCTTTCAGGTCTCGTATCATTAGATTCGTCCACGGCTGCAGTTTGCCTTTTGTAAGCAGTGTGTGTTTGCCCTTTTAGTATTCTCTCCTACCGATATCACAGGCGTAAAGCTGGGCCCTATGAGCTCTGGGGGGTCACAGGACCATGCAGCTGCAGGAGGCCATCCAATCAAGTAACATCTTTTACCCTCATAATGATAATTTCCCACTTTAGCAAAACACCCTGCTGCCAAACTCCAGTGCTAATGAGCCTGTCGGCGCACCAGCGCGCTACCAACAGGACCCAGAAAGTAGGGATTGTTTTTTGCAAGGCAAATGAAGACACTGATGATTAGCAAGAAACAAACCAATGATTCAATACATCACTGGTCACACATACCAAATCATTGATTTTCTGTCCTGCTGGGCAGCAGCTGTTCCATTTGCTCTGCAGAAACGGGTGGGTTTTTTTCTCCAGAAGGGGCTGGAAAGGTGGACGTTTCCCTGAGAACTGGAGGCAGCAGGCGGTTGCTCCTGCACTGGCCGTGGGCACGCTGATGGGGTCCTGCTGAAGCTGCTGAGAACTCTGATGGGCTTTCCACTATTAAACTCTGGAAATGCTTTGGAATGCATGTGAATGCAGTGATTGGATGGGGAAAAAAAAAAATCTCACGTGGGAATCTGTATGAAATTGCAGGACAAAAAATGCTGCCCTAAAAGTTCCAATCAGCGAAAGAATTAGAAGTTAATCATAGATATCCTCATATGACTTCTCGCTCTGTACCAGTTATGTGTAATCAGTGTCCTTACAGATCATCTAGTCTCAGCAGTGTTGCTATTTTCATAATCCTTCCATCCTAGCTGGCTGGATGGAAATGGGCTGTCTGCTCCGTAGAGTTTCTGAGTAAAACGCCTGACCCCGAGTCAACGGGACTGCGATCTGCCCCGCGATGGGCTGGTCCTGATGCTGCCTCTTCTCTCCCTCCAAGGTACCTACGTGATGACGGTGACGGCGAACGATGCGGACGACAGTACCACAGCCAACGGGATGGTGAGGTACCGAATCGTGACGCAGACCCCGCAGAGCCCGTCGCAGAATATGTTCACGATTAACAGCGAGACGGGAGACATCGTCACTGTGGCTGCCGGGCTCGACAGGGAGGTGAGTTTGGAAGCCGTCCTGCCATTTTGAGGGCTGCTGACGTGCGAAGCCCGAATCCTGTCTCAAATGCAAAGCCTCTAAAAGTTCGCGTTGGGGCGGGGAGGTCGTGGTCTTTGTTCCTGCAGCAGCTGTGGGGCATCGTGCCTTTGAGGTGGTATTTTTGTCTTAATCCATATCGGTCGATGAAACCCTGGGAGAATCCTTGAACTCGTGGAGCTGATATTTTCCCTGCATAAACTTGTACAACTCAAAGATGTAAAAAATTTTCTGGGAGGAGCAGGGGGGGGTGAATAAGTTGGCATTTGTCCCCCTTCTGTGAGGGGACAGACGAAGTGCCAGGCATTTATAGCCCCCTCTAGACCCAGCTTGCTTGGTTCTTTGTGCGTTCTCTCTGAAGCAGTAACACAGTCCACACTCGATGCTCTCGGCGTGTTTCACGATGGTACCCTCGTGTTGTGTCCGAACTCTGAAACGTCTTCCAGTGGTTTGGGTTTTGTGCGAGGCTCTGCCTTTAGTGCCTCTTCTTTCTGGTATTTGACACTGTACAGTTTTTCCAAGCGCAGAAGCGTTCTCTACCGGAGTAAACTCTAAAGTAGGATTCTCAGAGCTCTGCCTTCTCCAGCTGTGAGTGTGACTCAGGGAGGAGCCGTTTCTACTTCATGCATTAAACAAAAATGGATGTAGCATCAGTGGTGTGTTGGAGTGACTTGGGAAAAGGAAGGGACAGGGCGAAATTAGTGGGCTTTTCCCCACTGGCCCATGCAGTTCGTGGAGTGTCACCTGTCCAGTGCAGCAAGGGGACCTTGATCGGCTTGTAAGTGATGGGAAGGATCATAGTCCACTGAGCAGCCAGCCACAGGCACATGGCTGTGGAGCAAATACAAAAGTAAGGACTTTGGTATTCCTAGGTTCAGGTGTTTAACTTCAGGCAGTCCCCAGAAATAAGAAATCCGGTGACATCCATTCAGAGAGAGCCCAACCTGCTGCATTTCCAAATCACCACAAACTGGTTTTGTTCTTCCTTTCCCTCCGTGACGGATGGCAGGGATGGAGCGAGTGAGAGCCCCTTATGCGGGCTGGTGCCTGGGACCCCAAACTCAGAGGGGTGGAACCCTCCTACACCTCAGAGATTTTTTTTCCCTTCACCAGGGGGAAAAAATCAGTCCCTGCGGCGTGTTTTTGGCCCAGCTGCGGAGAGAGTGGAGAGGCCTCGCTCTGCCGGGGTTTGTGCCCAATTCATTCCCACGCCCCGGGCAGCGTTTCTGCTTCAGAGCTGCACGGGGGCTGTGGGAGGAATATGCTGAGGGCCATAAAAGCACTGGGGGTGGCCCAGCGGCACGTGGAGCACCCGGGGCAGCCGCTGGGACCAGCGTGGGGACCCGGCGGCAGCTGGCAACAGCACGGATTTGGGGCTTGCCCGAGGCAGGGGCTGGCACCGTCTGGAAGAGCTTTCCAAGGAGAAGGTGGGGTGAGCGGAGAGCTTTCCAGTCGTTAAGGAGCCTGCTCCTTCCCACCCCGCATGGCAGACGCGCAACCAAGGGCAGGTTTGACCTTTCCCTGCTCTTTTTTATTTAGAGAAGCAGAAAGTTGGCTGAATCCTAAGCAGGTAGGTGATCCTCAGGAAGGCTGAAGCCTGCAGCGTGCTTGACGTCTTGAGAGGAGAAGAAACAAGGAGAAACAAGGGCTGCAGAGGTTGCCAGCAGCCCCCAGGGGGACAGCAGCACAGGACTCGCGGGAGGGATCGGAATTCTGGCAGGAAAATGCTGATTTTATGGAAATGACAGGACTATTATTGCCCCCTTGACATCGGTGGGGGCCAGCATTTTAATGCAGGTCTTTACGGGTAGAGAAAGGTCATCGATTTGTATTAATTTCAGAGACATAGATCTGGATAGCTTGGGAGGGGAGAGAGGTTTTAATCTCAGCAAATCAGCTGGAAAAAGTAAAAGAGGCGGGTGATAATTAGGGGGGAAGGGTAAGGCAAAAAAATAGTCATCTTTTTTCACGTTGGTCTCATTGCCTCCAAAGTACCTTGAAAACTTGCAGGGGAACCGTATGTTTGATGTTAGTTCCCCTGTTGCGCCGAGTCTGGGAAATCAAGGCAAGCTGGCACTTTGTGGATGGAAACCTGGTGCTGACCGTCCCCCAGCCCAGCACCGGGTGGGACAAGGGACGTTTGGATCGAGGCAGAACAACCAGCTCCAGGCACGGTCCCGGGGCTGCCCTGAAGCTACGGTGTCGGAGATGAACACAGAACCACTGGGTGCAGTTCTATGCGGTGCTTTATTTCAAGGCCCCGGGAACCAGGGGTGGATCCCCAAATCTGGCTCCAATGAGAGCAGTGTCAGTTCACAATTTTATACCCTTGTGATTACACAATCCTACACGTATTCAATGATCACCCCATCACCCTTCATTGCATATTCATTAAGGATTACTTCATAGATTGCGACATTCTGGCGATGGTCCAGTCCCCTCTAGTGGTCTTTGGTGGTCGTTCTTGATGAAGTAAGACGTCTTCCTCACCGTGTACTTTTCACCTTTCGTTGTTCTGGTAAGTTTCCAGCCTCAGGTTCAAACGCCAACTTCCTCCTTATTCTTCTTGACTCTTGGAGCATCCCCGGTACAGCGCCTCCCCTGCCTCAGCAGTCCCAAAGCTACACGCTCCCATCACCATCCCAATGTCAGATCAGGGTATACAAAGATTTCGTACAGGGTTTTGCAACAAGAATATCAGAACAAGTTGTATTTTCCCAACAACAGGACACGCCGATGCCCAGCGCGTTTCAGGAGCGCGTCTGGAACTGGCAAAAGTTTCTGGTTTCTTAGCATGAAGTGGTGTTGGGGCTAAATGGAAAAAAATGTGTTTAAGGGCTCCCATCGCTGCACCGCAGATTGTTTCTTGGTTTTGTTTGTTTTTGCTGAGCTTGTGAGGAAGCTGTTAGAGGAGTAAATTTGGGGTGGCTGCTGACGTTTTTCTTGTTGCGAGGAAAAGGAACTGGAGAGCGGTGTTTGGAATGCAGATTTGTGTAAATTCAAATGTTAACAAATCTGACCTATCCAGCTGAAACTGCTGCAACCAAGATAAATTCCCCGGGTGGCGGTTATTTCTCCAAATGCTTATTGACACGTGTCGGTGCCTGTGACACTGCTGTGCTGAGCTGTGCTGAATTGGACCCAGGCTTTCAGTCTCCCTGGGACCCTCCTACCGTGTTCCTGCAAGGCAAAGGCGCCTCGGAGCAGGTGTGAAAATAGCTGTCAGAGTTACTCCCTGTCTGAGAGACAGATCCCTGCTCCAGATCCAGCACTTGTCTTCCAGAGGGGAGAAAAGTCGCTTCAAAATCAGTGTTTCTAGCTCAGCATTTCTGTTAGGTGCTCATTAAGTGAGCCTGCCTGGCGCTGTCAGCATTTCCAGTTAAATACTGGTTCTTTACTGGTTTCTTGCATCACCTTCGATTCATTACACGTCCAAGAAACTGGAGGAAGCGTTCCAGCTTGCTTTGTGGCGTGAGGAGTGCTCCAGTTAACCTGCAAGAAATGGACTTGAGGACAAATTCTTGGAGCTTGCTGCCTTTTCCAAACCCCCATTCCCACAAACCAAGGAGGAAATTAAAAACTCAGCCTCTCAAATTGTGCTGGTCTCTCTAAATGTGTCTGACACTGAAGATAGCAAAATGAAAAGCCAAGGTATTAAAATATTGATGGCTTTAAAGTTATCTTACCTGCTTCCCATTAATCTGGATGTAAATACGGTTACAATGCTCCGTGTCCATTCACTCATTACGACGGCGCTTAATTGAATGGATCCCCAAGGAAGATAAAGATAATTGGACTGCACTTCATAAAAAATATTAAAGGAGGATGGTTTAGCAAGAGCCTGATTGCGGCTCCTGGATGCTTCGGGGTGAGAAATGCCAAAGGTGGAGCAAGGGAACGTCTATCCCTTCAGCTAACAGGGAAAATGATAGGGGTTGGAGCGCGCCAGGGGTGCCCTTGGGGAGCCGGGCTGAGCGAGAAAGGTTAAAAGCAGATACTTGCTCTAGAACAGGGAAATGCAGGGAATCTGTAGCCCATTTAATGGAACTGTGAGGAAAAGAAAGCTGAGAGCAGAAAATGTGTGGGTTCACGGGGAAGGCTGTGGGCACGTGGGACGGATGGGTTGTACCGAATTCAGGGGACGTGGGGGACCACGTGAGCTTACTTCGTGGATGCTGCAGAAATGGGGGGGCTGTTAGGAGCTGCCCTCCCACTGATAGCTCGATTGAGCAATGCACCCATCCCAATTCCAGATTTCATTGCTCTGGGAAGAAAACGAAAAGAGGTAAAAAGAAGGTCGGCTACTCCCAGCTGGGGCTGGGAAACAGCCTGAAATACACTCTCTGATAGCCAAATATTTGGTAGATGGGATGTTTTTAAAATGACAAATAAAATCTGTACAAATACTATGATCAGAGGATCTGCTAGAAATGCAAGCTCTTATAGTTTTAAGGTATTACATGTATTTTTTTTTTCCAAGAAAAGTTTTCATATTCAGATTTTGATAATTCTAATTTTAGCAGATTTTTTGTGGGTTTCAGAAGTGATCGGTACAAATTACTTGTTTATACTAATACGCGTTTTTCTGTGCTAGGCATTATATTTTCAGTGGAAGTACGACTTTCTGTGAGGTGTGAAAAGCTCTGACCACTGATTGAGTGACTGATTTTTTTCAGAGGGGGGTGTCTAAGTATGAGCCATCTTATGTTAAACACTGGAAAACCGAGTTCAAATCTTGATATTTTGACCCTGATCTCGAGCCTTTGTCTGTGGTTACAAGAAGCTTCTGGTGACGCATTACAGGCTGATAGGGAAAGAATCTGCAGTGATCCTCGCATCAGTTGCTTGGTTCCTATTTCTGTTTTCCCTTCTGAAAGGTAACGTTTCTCCTTCTAACCACGCGAAAGGCCCCGGATCTGCTGTGCGTTCGCTCACTTTGTCCGCTGCCGCTCGGGCTGGGGTCCCAGGTGGGGATTGAGCCCAGACCGTCAACCTGAGAAGGAGCTCCCCGGGGCAGAAATTCAACCCCGTCAGCTCTTCTGATTTCTCTGCTGGCAGAATACCTGTCTCGGTAGCCCAGGAAAGCTGCGCTGGGGCTATAGGACAGGTAATAGCATCCTCTGAAGAGCTCCCGCTAAATATTTTATGAACACAGACTTTGAGCAAGCGAGAGGAAGGGAGGGAAAAAAAAAAGTCATGGGAGGAAAGGAGGTGGTTGCTCCCTGATCCGGCAGGGCCAGGAGCGTCCAGGCACCTCGGGTGTCATCCCGGCTTATTTGAGGTAATAAGGATTTCGGCTCCGCGGTGCTTGTACTATAACATTGCAGACTTCTTTGAGCTCTCCTTTGGAAAGCAGAGTCCCTTCCCGGCACATTCATCTTGTGCTGAAGAAATGAAGAAAGTCAGGAGCTCCGAGTTGCTTCTTCCGAATTTCTGTATGTTTATATTTCTTTTAAAAGTGATTGGAGCTCTGCTGCTGCAAAGGATTTTAAAAATACATGAAATCCGATTCTATGATTACTACGCTTGCCTTTCCGAAAACGTGATGTTGCTACTCTTTCTCAAGTGAGTGAGAGATAAAAGGGAGAGCCTGCCAAGAATCGAGTTAGTGACTTATTTTATTTATGAATGAAATGGCAGGATTTTTGTGGGGAAGAGGAAAAGTTCTTCTTATTGGCAGAGGCAGCTGGTTTCTTTTCCAACACTCCGGTTTTGCTGCAACGAGACATTTCTGATAGAGCAGAGATTTGAAATGTTATGTCAAAAAGGGAAAAAAAATTATACATATATACTCTGCTCCTCCAAAAACTGAGCGGGGATTGGTTTTTACCATCTGTAGTAACTATTTTGAGTACATTTATCTGCAGATCGTTGCAGTAGCTTTGCAAGAACTCCTTGTTGCTTCGTTTCAAATGTCGGCGAGGTGTAAACAAGGCTTTGCACTGGTTTAGTTTAGCCATCGAGACTGCTCCAACCCATCCTTTGTGAAACAGTCCCTCAGACAGCAATGCACTGGGTTGAGATTACCCAAATTCAGTGGTTTTGATCTGGATTTGTCGGTCCCTTCCAACCTAGGTGATTCTGTGAAAATTGGTAAGAGGATGTCGCCTTCTGACAGGCACAATCTAGCACGGACAGTGTTTGCTCTTTGTATCTATCACAGGAGTCCTTTAAAGTGAGAGGGATTCTAGTTTTCATGTTCTCTCCTCCATTATTTTTTTTTCCTGGAGAAAAACTAAAGCAAGGTTGTTAGATTCTGCTGAGCCACAGGTATCTCGCTTTTAAAGATGAAGTTCCCGTATTGCTGCGTTAAAACATGTGCAGAAAAATGCATCCGCAGCCGAACTCGCAGGAGGAGCAGGAGAGTGAGAGATTAGTAATTATTTTGCAGTGAGGCACATCCGTTTCTATGCATTCGGACCACAAGCCCCTGTATTTAGCTCCCAGATTTGCGGGCTCCCAGCGTGTTTTCCAGTGACTGAGATGATGAAGGGCTTTAACAGACTTCAAGGGTAAGTGGCTTTTCCACTTCTCACAGCCTTCGAATAATGATGGGAAGTCGTTGTGGAACATGCCTTCAAGCCAGACATAAAACTGCCAGAATCTTAACAGGGATAAGCAGGTAAAGGATGCTGGAGCATCCTCTGGAGAGCGGGTCAGGGTGTGCTTTCCGTGTCCCCCATCTGGGACACTTTCCCTTGGCTCTGCAGAAGGGGTTGCCCCAGCCCCACCGGGTGCCATCCCAGGGGTTTGTGGAGCACAGAGCCGTGCCGGGGGATGAAACCCACCCTGAAAATGTCATTTATCGCTGGGTGCTGCCTTAGTCCTGATACCTTGTAATTTTTCAGGACCACGTAACAAAAATGTAAATAGCGGAGCTTTATAGATTAGAATGCCTGAAATCATTACTTGAAGATAAAACGGGTTAAATTATTCAGTTATAAAATTATCCCATTTCCACAGCAGCGTATCCTGTCAAAGGAAGAGCTGATTAGCCATAAGCTGAATTTAGTAGTAGATTTATGCTTGATTCTGGTTTATGTTTCCACATTGTACGCAGAACTGATTTGAGCTTGCTCCATCGTTCCCACATGCATTTCATTTTCTCATTACAGACAAGAATGACCTTTTTTCAGCAAATTATGGTGAGGAGCACTACCACTCAGCAAGTGAAGAAGGTTCATTTTATTAACCCTCTTTGGTGCCTTTGGAAATGCGTCGTACGCCCGGTGAGGGCCGCTTGTAGTGACTTGAGACAGCAGAAGCTGGCAGATGGGGAGGGCTTGGGTCTGCTGTGAGCGGGGCCGGTCCAGCGCCGCTCCACGGATTCCTTGGTAGCCCTTGTTGCAGGGTGGGAAAGGCTTGAGCAAAGCCTCGTCATAGAAACACCACCATTTGTTTTAATTAAGAAGGGAGTTACACAAGTGATTCTGGAGCCTTGTACCTGCAAAGAATATGTCCCCTTGTTTGCGCTTCTGAAGTGGCGGTGGTGGTGCTTGGGTCTGGTGGATGTGTCCGGAATCATCTGTTGTTTTTGGGTGTCACACGATTGCTCCAAGTCTGTCAACATGATGCCGTCAATCGGTTTTTGGAGCTTGTGTGAATGGAAAGGTTTCTTTCATTATTTTCCTTGATAAAAACCTGGTAGTTAGACCAGTGAAACTGATAGAGGAAGGGCTCCGAGCCACAGGCCTTGGAAGACAGTCGCATGAGTATGTGTTTCACTGAAAGATACTTGGAGATGACAGGAGAAACTTCAGGAACAAAAGAGCTTTCCAAAAAAAGAGGCTGGTAAATAGCTTGGAATCTATTGGAGTCTGATTAGTAGAGAGGAAAGCAGCCGTGGCGTTTACCTCCCAAAAACACTCACCAGCAAGATGATTGGGATCCAAGTCTAATTTTGAACTTGTCCTCAGTAGCTCTTGTCCTTGCTGGTGGTGTTGCCCCGGTTCATGGCTGGGACACGCCGAGTCTTCTTTACCACTCCTGTGGCCCTTTGGAAAGAGGAGGGCGTCAGAGCTGGTTGTGAGGGATGAGGAAGGACCAGTGGCTTGGTGGCCGTGATGATCCTCTCGAGAAAGTGGCTTCATGTTTGCAGACCAGTTGCCAGGGATGCTTCATTTTTCTTGATGAGGCTGACAACCCCCCTGCTCCGGTGAAAGGCAGCTGCCAGGGGAGCTGATGGAGAGCCCACCCCGGCGTCACAGCGCTGCCCTGCAGTAAATATCTGATAAGGTGATCTCCTGATCTCCCACACGCAGCCCGCATTTCTCTTGGCCTCGCTCCTCTCCTAGGACATTTCCTTCCCTGCCACATTCTGTTTGTAATGAAGAGGATCAAGCAGAGCAGCGGTGCTGCTTTTATCAGGCTAGCTGCTCCGTGAAGTTTTCCTGCTGGAGTTCCTGTGTGTGGCGCATCCTTCTGGAGGTGGCCCAGAAGGATGCTCTGACCACAGAACAGAGAGAACCCGCACGTAAAAGTAAACCCATGGCCCATTTACATCTCTGGTGGAGCTGATTCTACCAAGAATGAGTCCCAGCCTTTGGCTGAAATGAAGACTTTTCTCCCACTCAAACATTACATATTTACTGCCGCCGAGTAGCTCCCAAATTGAGTTTTTAATTCTTTTTTCCATTTGGCTCAGGCTCTCTGTTCTACGCCTGGCGTCCTTGTACCGCTGGCATTGAGGTGCTGTAGCCTCTGGAGGAGATTGCACCGATTCACATGTTAAAGACTTCTCATTCCTCTTTGGGCAGGCCATTGAAGAGATGGTACCAAATTGAAAAGCTACGTGATTTGGGGTTGACCTACGCAGATAAAACAAACCTTTGAGTTTAATTGGATCCGATTATAGAGTCTGAGCAAGAATAGGACTGATACCCAACCCTAATCAGTTCTATTTTTTTAAATGTGCAAATCTTCAGAGCCTCTCCTGTAAGAAAATTCCACATATACTAAATGTCTGTAGACCCTTTTCTTTCTCCACACACATTTTAGTATGTTCAGAGGCTCCTGGTTCAGTCTGGTTGCGCTTGCTTCAAGTTGCTCCTGAAATCCCACCTCTGACTACAGTGGGTTGGCTTATACATTATTCAGTAGTAAAATCCCAGCTGAATGGGGAGGGGGGGGTGGAAAGTTAAGTATCGGAGTGGAAAGCTCACGAGGTCCTTAGCATAATCGCTCTGGTTCAGACCTGCATTTCTTTTTCCATTTGAGCTTGTCGTACAGTGGAGAATAGTGTATCATTCCAATTTTAGATAGTCGACTACCTGCTCAGCTCAGGCAGATTTAAAGTTTTTCCTTCTGGTTCATCACATAATTTCCGACAGCCCCTTCCCCTCTCTAAAGGGATTATTGTCTAAATCTGCACCAGGTCAAGTGAAATAATTAAACACAAGCTGGCTCCACTAATTAACTTATCCACAGACCATTGTCTGTTATTAGCATTTTAAAGAGAGGCGTTGTTAACTCTTTCTTTCTGGACCCAGTAGTATTCCTGGGTCCATTCCTGTAAGCATCTTGGGCGACATTTCATACTCAGATATTATCACCCACACGTTTGCTGGCGCATGAATGAGTTCACAGGGTGTTCCACTCTGCAGCAGCTACTTCTCTTAGCAGAGCATAAGAAAAAAGCCGCTTAAACGCAAAGGAATGTCACATCAAAAGACCAGATACCGAGTCTTGTCTTCTTAAAAGTACTCTTCAGATGGAAAGTCATCGGTGCAAACAATGGAGACGCCACTTTGTGTTGTAAAGTATAATTAAAGTGCTGATATACCCAGTGTCTTACAGCGCATCTCCAGGCTTTGAAACCGTGTCGGGACAGTGGAGTCAGGAGCTGCTGGCGACTCAGAGCTCCCAAAAAGACAGAAATGTGTGCACAGGGATGAAAACAGGGGAGTTTGTTATTCGTTGTCTAATTCCTGCACTAATTAGGATCCCAGAAGGCGGCTCTTGGACAGGGAGGACTGTTCTTGTTAGACACTTCCAGGCATCACCAGACAAATAATGACAGCATCGGGTACTGAGGTTTGGATATTCTGGAGTCCCTGGAGGCTGGGTCTCTGAGATGAGGCCAGCGAGGCGCCACGGGCTGGCACAGGATTTTTCCCAGAATCGCACATTAAAGCCTCCAGGAGCTTGTAGGAGCAGGCGTCAGGCAGTTTCTTCTTTTGTCATGGTAACCTCACCATTTTTTCTCCTCATTTTTAGGCTAAATATTTTCCTTTCATTGTTGTTCCGTTATTCCAATTTAAAAAAACAAAAAAAAATACGTGGGGATTTAGTGTGAGAAATCCTCATTAAGTGGAGTACGTGTCAGGACAATGATGTTTTATTCAAGCTATTCATTTTTTGCACTTAAAATGCTTTCTGTTCCAAATGCCTTTCTAGAAAAATGAATGTAGCTTTCAGTTAAAGTAAACAGGTCACATACTGAGTGACCTCAAATCTGATGGCTAAAATTTAGAAGGGGAACTAATTGGATAAAAATGTGGTGACTCATCCTCTCTAGACATTCAGTAAGTTGGCCTTTCCAGTCTTAATTTATACCGCGCTCCGAAAAATAAATAGATTGCGGTTTCACGTTCCTTCCAACGTGGGCTTCGTCTCCGTTTATAAGGAAGATCCTTGTTTTAATGGCTAAAGGCTTGGGCAGATGCTGCAGCAGGGGTGAGCTGGGCAGGCTGATTTGCCCGAGGATGGGAATTGGGGTTTGTAAATCGACGACGAGTGACTCTTGTGGAATTGGTAAAGCCTCTCTGGTAGTATCTGTGTTTTCTAAAAGGGGGGTTGGATACGACCCAAGCATAAAACACCTGCTTAGGAGGTGCTGTTCCCACCTTCTGAATGGGAGTTTCAGGGAGACAAGAGAGGGGATTCTGCCACTTCACTCTGCTCTGGTGAGACCCCACCTGGAGCACTGGGTGCAGGGCTGGAGCCCTCAATAGAGGAAGGACATGGACCTGATGGAGCGGGTCCAGAGGGACACAAAGATGATCAAAGGGCTGGAGCACCTCTGCTCCGAGGACAGGCTGAGGGAGCTGGGGCTGTTCAGCCTGGAGAAGAGGAGGCTCCGGGGAGACCTTAGAGCAGCCTTTCAGTAACTAAAGGTGCTACAGGAAGGCTGGGGAGGGGCTGTTCACAAAGGCTGCTGTGATAGGATGAGGGGCAATGGACTTAAGTTGGAGAAGGGTAGATTTAAGTTGAATATTAGAAAAAATTTCTTTACACTGAGGGTGGTGGAACACTGGAGCAGGTTGCCCAGGGAGGTGGTTGAGGCCCCTTCCCTGGAGATATTCAAGGCGAGGCTTGATGAAGCCCTGGGCAACCTGGGCTAGTTGGGGGTGTCCCTGCGACTGCGGGGAGGGGGGACGAGATGGCCTTTGGAGGTCCCTTCTGGCCTGGAGGATTCTATGATTCTAAGAGCATCCTCCTCCTCCTCCTCTCTATAGCTCCGTGCAGACCCTGCAGCCTGTTTGCAGCGGAGCGGAGCTGGCCCTGCCGGCGCGAGCTGCGGCGTTGGAGATCCCCTGCCATGCATTGGATGTATTTTGCTCACAAGGGAGCTTGTACCGAGGTGAAGTGAAGTAGTAGATAAGAGGATACTCCACGCATTATTCATGCTGGAAGTGGTTTGTTTTGGAGATGTGTATGTTTCTGCAATTATTTTAGCCATTAAACTTCAGCCCTGAAAACGCTTTCATCTTGGCTGATTCCATCTTTCCGTGGCCATGGCAATGCAGAGGAGCGTGATGGGAAATGCGTTATTAGATTTGTAAATTATGTGCATTTTTCGCCCCCCTTGATGTTTGATATCAGAAGACACGATGTTTGACAGAAAAGGTAATGAACAGCAGTTGCTTGTAAATCAGCAGCGAGATGTGGTTGGAGTGAATGCGTATTTGAGGACAAAGGGAAGATCTGAGAGGGTTACCCGTCCCCCTCTGCTATCCGAAAATCTACCCTGCGGACGAGAAGCGGAGGCAGCTTCCAGCAGCGTGTGCTGGAGAGGCAGGAGGGACCGGCTGGCTCCGACGGCGCCGCCTGTGCCCGTATCTCACCTGCCTTTCCGTGAGCCAGCCTCGCTAGGGCTGGGGATGGAGCTTGGCCAGAGGGAAAGCAGCAGGACGTGGGATGTCCCCCTGGGTCGGTGGCCCACCCGCGCCTCCTTTGGCCAGGGCAGCCTTTCTGAGAATCCCCAACTGGAGAACCTCTCGGCTGTATCCGTCTGAGTAGAAACTGAAGCATCAGCAATCATTTATGTAGATGATCCTGATTAGGCAGGAAATGCCCCACAAGAGTTTCCCACCCCCAGATTAGGACAATGTAATGAATTTTTAAAATCGTAATTGCCAATCAGAAAAAAAAAAAAAATTCTGGAGAGAATCAACCTTTTTATTTTAATAGCTGCAAAAATGTCACGTTGATATTGATCTTCTGAAATGATGTTTGACATTTTAAAAGATCGATTTTTGTCAAAGTTACCTCGAACCCTTAAAACCATTTAGAAAGGGGTGACTCTGCCACGCAGAAATGAATTCCAGGCGAGGGAGAGGTTTGGACTGCCCTTCCTGGGGAGCGCTTTCACTCCTGGCGTCTTCTGATGAAAACCCATTTTGTCATAATCTTCTCCACCAGTTCTCGTCCTCGGGCCCCTTCAGCTCTCTGTATGGTTCCTGCCACTGCTGTCAGCCCACCGAATCCAGATGGGTATTTAGGGATGTTCTTCTGCGAGCTAATTCCGCTCGTCGCCATCCCAGCCTGTTGCTGTAGCTGGGGGGGGGAGCGTTGCCGGCAGTGTTGGCATCCCCGACAGGGGGCTGGCAGGAATGGGTTTGGCATTTTTGGGGTGCCCCCGAGGCTGTGGGGGGTGAGGGTCGGGGTGTTTTTTTTGGGGGGACACGGGGCTTGTCTTGCAAGGTCCATAGGAAAGCAGGAGGGGTAAAGGACAGGCTGCAGAACCGAGGGAGCCGTCGGGGAAAAGGCATCAAGACATTCTTGCAAAAGCTCATTTAGAAAGTTACATAAATTATTGTTTGCGTTTTCACACGCAGTTATTTTTTCAAGTCCAACCAGCTGTATCTGCCTGGAGTGGCCCTAAATAAATACATGGTTACATAAACACAGAATTTGTTTGTTGTTTTTTTTTTCCCAAGGAGGTCCAGGCCCTGTTTGCTCGGGAGGATTGCACAGACTGTGAGAAGGAGGTGTCTGAGTTTCAGGGGGACATTTTGACATAGAAAATCCCATTCTTAGTATGTTTGGCGTTTCGGAATGGTGTGCTGACAGCTACCTTAGGAGGAGACAAAGTAAATAATATGGTATGTTGTTGTTTTTTTTTTTTTTAGAGACACCGGGATGTAAGTAGGTGATTATTAAGCAGTGAGCACTTGCAGCCCAGAAAGCAAATCCCATCCTGGGCTGCATCAAAAGATGTGTCACCAGCAGATCCAGAGAGGGGATTCTGCCACTTTGCTCTGGTGAGACCCCACCTGGAGCACTGGGTGCAGGGCTGGAGCCCTCAAGATAGGAAGGACATGGACCTGATGGAGTGGGTC
>VZRU01000462.1:223101-235890 GCA_013398155.1 Pedionomus torquatus
TGTCTTTGAAATATAAATTTCAAATTAAACCAGCAAAAAAATAAATAGCAGAAGATACTTTTATTTCTTGCTGAGCTTCCATTCAGCTCCTGCTTCCTGTTTTGACAGTGTAAGTTATAGTTGGGCAGGAAAAAAAAAAGGAAGCCCACAAACATAATTGCAACCATGTCTAATTAGGCAGAGCTATGTAAATTTAGCGTTTCTACATGATTATAAATGTCAGGAGAGCCTTAGATAAGACATGAGAGTTTTGAGTATCTCTTGTGTACCTAGTCTAAAATGTCCTTATTGCTAATCCTATTCATCTGGAGTTGCTTCCTAATTAGAATATTTATGGGCTAATAAGGAGGTGAACAAGACACTCCAGTTCTGTTCCAAAGGTGAGAGTAGGGATTCATTAGGCTCGGCGTCTCTGTTTTGATTGCTGTACAATGTAATTAACATTGTGCTAGACAATCATTTTAGATTTACCTTAACAACAAATATTTAAGAAGATTCCTGTTGTTCTGTCTCCGAGTCTCGTTGTGCTGACACCCGCAGCCGTTGCCTCGGTGGCTTTGAGGCGTTTTCAGGTTCCCGGGTGGTTTTCTTCCTGTTCTATTTTGCAATCTTTTTTGACTTCTGTTTGTCAGTTCCTGATGGTTGTGAGTTCTGCCTGTACTAGCTAAAAGGGATTGTTTTGCATATTTTATGAATTCATGTTTTATAAGATTTATATCGCTAAGACCTTTTTAATGGGAAATGCTTATTTTGGTATCTTTTCCAGCCTTTTCAGTTGCACGTCTGTATCCAGTGACTCAATATAAAAAAGAATTTTTGAAGTGGGATGTAGTTCAGCTGGTTGTAGGTTGTAGTGCCATGGAAGCATCGTTACTGGTTGATGTTCAGTGCCTGACCCTTGGTCTTCTGGGGGGAGGTGTCCCACCAGGAGTCCCGCTGAGCCCGGGCAGAGCAGCAGCAGCACAAGTGCTTCCTGCATCCAGATGGAGGTGGTACCAGGGCAGCCCCACAGATTCTACCCCGCTGAGTTGAAGACCTTTGTGATCCACCATGCCATGAGGATCTGGGTGCTTCCTCAGTGGGGTCCGTCATCCCCTCTTCGCCCCCTTGAGGGAAGGTCCAGTTCATTCCCACCCTTCCAGCCCAAGAGCTGGGGCACAGAGGACATCTTCTGGCCGCCTTCCTGCTGCATCCTCTCTCGCTTTTGCCAAATGCTTCTCCATTCTGGCTGCCAAAGCTCCCACTTCGGAGGACACCTGAGCACAGCCTAAGGAGAGGTCACATGGAAGCTGGGAGGACTTTTGACCCCCAAATCCCCCTGCTCGGGCCAGGGAAATGCCAGTTCCCCCAGCCTCAGAGGTATCTCCTGGTGGATTTTAGAAGGGACCAAGGTGCAGAGTTTCTGTTCTCCCTCTCCCCATCTCCCTTTACTTTAAACCCTGCTTCTGTCTGCAGACCACAGCAGAGTTCTGCAAAGCAACATCCAGAAGAAATGCAAATGCTGAATTGTTCTCAAATTCTTGCCAGCGCTGTGGCCAGTCTCAAAATCAACTCCTTTGCAAGGGTAAGGTGCTCAAAGCAAGACCTGGGAGGTCTTTGCTTTCCTTCATGTAGTGAGAGATGGACTTACCCGAGAAAACAATGTTCTGTGACTTTAAAGGTGTTATCAGAAAAGTTGTTAAGATGGCAGGTCACGTTCCTTCAAGCCTTCTTTGTATAAATTACCGGTGGGTATGAGAATCTCATGGATAATGATAAATATAGCAACATTCTACTGCTGATGGAAATCATTATCAGCCATTATCAGCTTTAATTAATATATTCACATTATTCAAATCCAGGTAGAAAATGTTCTTTGGCATCGAGTCTGGAGTAATAGGGTTCATGGCTTTTGTGCAGCTTGAGAAGCAGCTGGCAAGAGGGAATGAACTCTGGGGAGATGCTTTGTTTAGACTCGGGGCCCAGCACATTATATATCCCGTAGATCTCACCCGTTTTGCACGCCGGTGTGCGAGGGCTGGAGGATCTGGCGTTTCCAAGGGCTGTTTCTCTCCTTGGTGCACTCGTTTCCACACCAGAAGAGCTTCGCTCTTGTTTGTGGCATCTCCGTTGTCTCCGTGGCAACCAGGGTAGTGCTGGGGAATACACAATCGAAGATGCTAGGAATGAGCACTGGTAGCAAATGTTCTTTGCTATGAAAAATGATTGAAAACAAACAGAAAATATGGGCTAAATAAACCTCTGCTAGTTCTAAATGGAACGCTTCTTGAAAATTTCCATTAGACCTTAGCAGCATTTTAAATAAATAACCAGTGTGTCCCCTTCCATCTGAGGATTTCCATCTGTTGAGTTTGTTTGTTTGCTTTTTTCCCTTTTATAAAAATACTGAGGCTCGATTCTGCCCCGTGCTGCACACACAGCCCAGGGCACCGCGCCGGGCACCGGGGGTTGAACATCCCCTTCCACATGAAGAAAGATACTGAAAAAGAACATCATGCAAATGCGCAGACCCTCCCAAACCCCGCCTGCTGCTCCAGAGGCAAGGCCATAAATCCTCGACTCCGCGCTTGCCGTGTGCCCTGGGAGGTGGCCGGGGGCCTGGTTGGCCACCGTGGCTTCCCAGGGTGGAGAAGAAGGTTTCTGCAATGGGCATTCCCTGCCCATCTCCACGGGCCCCACAGCAGGATCCATCCTACATATGCCATGAAGCAAACTGCCCAAGGAGATGCTCCTCGTCCATCTCACCCCCGTGGCTCACATCGTCAGCAATACCAGGACAAGTGTTTTCCACTTTTACCCCTTCCCAGCATCAGGGCTGGCTTCGTGTGGGCAAGGTCTGTCCTCCGAATGGATGCCCACGTGGGCTGATGCTCTGGTTAGAGACAGTAAGGACTCCACGTGAGGACCTGTTATCACTGGTGTGAGTTAGCACTTTGTTTCTGCTCTCAGACAATACATTTCTAAACCTGGATTGTTCTGACATTTGCTAGGAGAAAAAGGAAATAAAAGATCCATACAGCTCCCATTAATGGAGAGCGAGGTAAGCACTGCAGGTAGCGGGATGAGATGAAACCTCCTCACCTCTGGGACACAAGCGCCAGTGCAGCTTACGATAAAATTAAATACATTTGGTGATCTCACCTTATTCCCCACAGGCAGTCAATCCATCTCACAAAAATCTTGTCGCATATGTAGCACAGCCTCCAGCTTCTTCTTAGTAGAGACCAAGGACCAGAGTCCCAAACCCCTTCACATCCTGCCTGAAGAGGACGGTCCCACCAGGTCCACAGCCCTCTTCTTGCTTGCAGTGGAGTACCCCAGCTCCCAGCCCTACTCTCACAGTACGGTTTTGTCTGAGAAGGGGAGGAAATAAAGCAACACATGTTTGATGTACTCGGTGTCAGTTCATACACCACCTCCAGAACCTGAGGTGAGAAGCTCCATGGAAGCTCAGCATCACAGACTGCAGTAGGAGTTGGGTAAATACTTTCTTCTCCAAAAGTGCAAGTCTCGGCAGTACCCAGGAGAGCATTAAACTCAGAATCTCATCCACCCCTTCTAAATCTGCTACAAGGGTAAGACATTAAGCTCAATTCTGAAGGAAATCCTGGTGATGTTTTGGGATGTTTCCCTTGTGTTGTGTTGTCTGCTGAGACTGCAGAGGGTGGGACACAGGCTGCTGGGATGGTCGGGTTTGAATTCCACATCACAACCAAAGCGAAAATACTTGGGTTTGAGGGGTTCTTCATAGCACAACATAACTTTTCCTTTCTAGTTGTCAGGAATTACCGTTGCTGGAATAAGGATTATCGTTTGCAACCAACACTTGCCTGAAGCGGAGCTGGCAGCTGGTGGCTGGGGTGGAGTAGGCACCCCAGGCGGAGTGCGGGTGGAGGAGAGTGAGGAGGGGAGGGACTGGGAATCCATACCTTGGATTAGCTCAGAATCATTCTTTAGGTACCTGTAGCCTTGTTCTGCAGTCCCATTTTGCCAGGCTGGTCCTGCCACCGAGTATGAACCCACAAATTGCTGCCCAAAACTTAGTCGAGTTACAGCAGCGCAGAGTTTGCTTCTGTGGTAAGCGATTCTGCTCAGGGAACTGGTGCTTCTAATTAAAAGGATTTTCTTGCACATAGAAATAGGTCTCAGTTGAGGGTGGAGGGGGAAGAGCTAACGTTGCCGGTATGGGTTTGATCAATGCAGCTTTGCTTCTGTGCATAAAGAAGCCTTACAACTGTATGCAGCATCTCAAACCGGACCCTCAGACTGATGAATGCCTCCGCAAAAATAGTCTTAATTCCTCTGGCTGTTCCCCATTTGAGAAATGGGGATAATTCCCAGCTCACAGAAGTTTAATGAGTATGAATTTGTCAATATTTATGCCTACAAAGAAAATAAAATATGTCAGCATTATTTATAGCACTTCAGTAAGCTCGTCAGAGCAGCATCATATATGATCGGGTCACGGGTTAACAAGGATTAATTATCTTGGCAGAATTATGCTTTGCAGTTTTTCATTTCAGTGTGTTACTTTTGAGTATTTTATAATACAGGCTACTAAATTCAGGGTCATTTGGCTTCTCGTAGGAAATTCAGCTCTTCCATACCTAAATGTTTTTTAAGAGGAAATGTAGCCAGAATTGGAGAGAACTGAAATGCTGACAGTCCCTCTTGGAGCTAAGAGCCAGGAGACAGCTCCATCCCTCCCATTTTATAACTGCAAGTATTACATTTCATCACATAAAGGTGGTTGGCGAGTCCCTCTTCCATACCTTGTGGTGATGGGAAGTTAATTCTGTGTTACAGGAACCTGAGAGGTTGTCAAGGGGGTCTCTACGGTGCTGACTCCTTTATAAAATTTCCCCTGGAAAGATGGAACCTACTCCTGGTCACTTGAAGGCCTTTGACACTCGGAACAATGCCGTGCATCCCTTAGATGACAGAACCCACAGAAATGAAATCCTGCTTGATTAAGGCCTCAATCTGAGAAAATTAAGTTGTGCCTTCAACTATTGAAGTGGCTTACAGCCACTGCTCCATCCTCGTTTTATAGATGCTCACAAGAAGGGACCCAGGTCACCCTGCCAAAGGTCTCCCTGTGCCTTAGGATTATCAAAAATCCTTCTTGGTTCGCTCCTTCCTCTTTCAAATTAATAAACTCAGCCTTTAAATTTCACGCATTGTATATCCATACATTTCTGGAGGACTTTCTGACAACGTACTCTGACCAGGTCTTCTCTTCCTGCCGTTGACGTTGAGCAGTTCGTTTCCTGGATGATAATGCTGGCTCTTTTTGTAGTCTCACCTGGACATCCAGCTCTAGCGGAGATCAGATTGAAGCTGACAGGCCCAATATGGGAAGGAAAACGTCCCTGCTCATCACAGCGCGGTGGCACTCTGCCAGCCGGGCTTCTCGCTCGTTCAGTTTATCAGTGGGTTTTTTTCAGTTTATCGTGAAGCCGTTCGTTCCGGTTCCTCACTTTTCCCCGTTTTTATCTCTCATCTGAACCTTTCTGAGCGGGCAGGATATTGAGTTGTACAAACGTCTTCGCTCCCCAAAGCAGAAAACACACTGAGGAGGGTGGTGAAGTCCTGCTGAAGCTGGGCTGCCCCGGAGCTGCCAACCCAGCCTGCAGAAGCTGTCGGGAAAGCCCCAGGAGCTTGGGTTTCAATCCTCATCGCGGTGTTTCTCTGCTGAGTCTTTGGGCACAACAGAACCCAAAAGGTGCAGCCGTCATCACCGCCCCTGGGTCTGCCTGGGTGCCCTGCAGCCGCTCTCTGCTGCAAACCCACGGTTGCTCAATATAGCAGTCGATATTTTCCTGGGTTTTCTCCGTTTCTCATTTCCCAAATGTTGTGCCCCAAAGAGCAGCGAGTGCTAAGAACATCAGCAAGCTCCGCGGGAAGCTCTGCGCTATTAAGACGGCTCTCTGTGGAAATTTCTTAATTTTGCTGGCCTTCCTTGTGTAAAAGTACATGTAATCCACTCATGACTTCACTCGAATCCATTAATACAATGTTTAGGAAAAAATTCTTTCTTTTGTATCTGTCTGATGCTCTACATGTGAACGTTAGGATCATTAGCTTCTCAAAAACAGCCGAGATGCCTCATTCCAAAAAGGCTGGCGTTTTAGCCTCCATTAGTCCTAGATCTTGCTCAGAGAGTGATGTGTACCTCCTGAGGGGTGGTAGCTGTGTTGCTTTTGGTAAGTTATCGCAGACTTTATTACCATGGTTTGCTCTGGGTTTGAGCGGTTTCTCCATCGGGTTTGGTCTGAACCAGAATCGCAGAATCAAAGAATCGTTTTGGTTGGAAAAGACCTTTGAGAACATTGAATCCAACCATCAACCCAGCGCTGCCAGGTCACCACTGACCCGTGTCCCTCAGCACCACGGCTTTCAAATCCCTCCAGGGATGGTGACTCCAGCACTGCCCCGGGCATCCCTCCTTCTTCTACACCGGGACATGGTTTAACAATCAGCTGTTGAATCAGCTGCATATATTTATTTCTTGCGTGTTACATCTTTGGCATTATTAATGTATACAAAATCTACGGGATCAGATCTGGTTGTTGTTCCCACATCTTTGTTTCATGTCATGGGTCAGATGATTCTACACGGACGTGACCTGCCCAGCTGATCATGGCTGGAGGATCTGCCCACAGCTCCTGGAAGAGCGCAGCCCCCTCGATAGCCAGGCAGCAAAGCCGTCCACGGGCAGGGCTGCTTTTGACAGAAGCCCCCATCAGGATTTCCAGCTTCACAGCCTAACCCCGGTTTCTTTTCCAGTAATTCCGTCAATCACTTTCTCAGCAAATCAACACAACGTGACCCTTCCCATACCTGGTAAAACAGCTCTTCAGGGAAATACAGCGGGGAGCATCTCGCATTAATCTCTTCTCAGTTATTTGACTGTTTTCCACTAACCTTTCGTTCTGCCAAATTTAATTAAATCAGCTGCTTTTCCCACCATTACCTGTTCCTCCACTGTTTGGACGTTCCCCTCAGTTCACCGCGGTGAAGGTACCTGTGACACGCTGCTAGCAAGGACGCAGCTGAGCTGTTTTCTTAAAATAATTCTCAGCGATGAATAACAGAGGACCATGTGGAGTCAATACGGGGCAGATTCCCTGGACTTGGGTTGTGCTTCTGGCTGCCCTTAATTTTAAAATCCAGCACCCCTATGTTGTACACACCACGTGTATACTTTTAGGATTAGAGGAAGTGGTTTCTAACGTAGTATGTTGAATACATTACATTGATTATCTATATTTTTTTAATTGCTGCAGTGATAGGATTTAGAAAACCTCATGCTCCGAAGAAGAAAAAGGTCTGACTATAGCAGTGGTGTCATGAGCATGGAATTTCAAGCCTCTCTGCAAAAATGAGACCAAGTATAAATTACGAGCAATATTATGAATATTTATTCACCTACTCTGATCTTCTTGATGATCTTTTTCAAGCTTCCAGCTCAACAGAGCCTAAAGAAGACGACAGTTATACCTGAATTGGGAAAGATTTTTCTTCCTCTTTTTAATCAAGCAAGATATACCAGAAAACAAATCAGGCTGATAAAAACAGAAGTCAGATTTACAAGAAAAACAGCTGTAGCAGCTAAATGGCTTAAAGCAGAGAAAGCAGGGAAACAGCATGTGGGGCTAATGATGGGTGGTTTTCAGGTTTCAGAATACATTAAGGCTTTCTCCCTGTTTATTAAATTGCTCTGGCAGCATTTGACAGCAAAGGTTTTGTGGATTATGAGAGTGCGATGGACGTAACTAGGATGTATTTTTTTTCCCCCAAAGCCTGGCTTTTGGGTAATCACCAAGACGTTACACGCTAGAGGACTAATTCCGTTTGCCCAAGTCCAAAGGAGATCGTTTCTCTGTTTTCAAAAACACTTCTCAGATTGTTGTTTACTTGCCCTTCTCTTGGTCTGCCTGGGGTTTGGGGATTTTTTTCCATCTCTCAAGGCTCGCTCCTTTTGCCAGAAAGTGGCAGAGACCAACTGGAAGCAGCATCAGTTCAGCGCTGGCACGTTTGCCACGGGGGCTGCGTGACCACCCAGACATTGAACGGTGGCTCCTCTCTCCCTCTCTGGGAAAAGCTCAGTGCAATTTCATGGTTTTACACAAAATGCCTCGGCCAAAAGGTACAAGGCTTTCTCCTCAGGTCTCCTTTTAAGCGCTTTGCGAGATGACCTGGCATCTCCAGGGCATAAATCCTGCAAAACACCTGTGGGAATTGAAGGCGGCGTCTGGTTTCTCCTGGGTTGCAGGAGGTGCCACCTTCTGCGGTGGCACTGGAGGGAAGGTGCTGGAGGTGGGTGCCTTCTGCAGCCATCCTCATCCGAGGGCTTCGGCAAACTAACGGGTTTTTATTCTCACGATATCACTGTGAGATAAGAAAGTGTTTTCATTTCATTCTGAAGTGTTATTTTCAATTTCTTTTGAGGCACGGAAAAATTAAATGACCTACTAAAGGTCACTTGGGGAGTGTTTGGGAAAAATGCAAACGAAATCCAGGTCTTCCAGGCTGCAGCCGTAATCACAGCCCAGCTCTGTCTTGGCACCGACTCAGTGGCTTCAGTAGGAATCAAATGCCTTTGCCAAGATATTTGTCATATCTCTTCTTTTTTTTTTAATGAAATTTGTTTGTAGCTCGTAGCAGCTCAGTGCCCCCTTGCAGGAGTATCAGTGACGATCAGAAGCATGTAATTCTCTATCCTTATTTCTCTCCTGCTTCCTTGTGCACTTAGGGCTGATCCGTACTTTGGATCGCTGAAGAGTGAGATGGAACCCATTTCTAAGGATTCTGTGATTCTAATTTTGGCATTAAATGAGAGCCATATGAGAAGCTCATTAACTGAGGGTCTTTCTAAGCGGGGAAGTCGATACTACCCAAGGGCAGAGATACCATTGCAATGGAGGTTCAGATAATAATCTTGATAAAAATTCTGATAATAATTTTGATAAAAATTCTGATAATAATTTTGAAGTCAGTCCACAGCACCTGAATGGCTTCAGTAGATTCTGCACAACCCAAGTGCCTTTATGGGACTCCCTGAGGCATGGAGATCTGTTAGATCCCTGAGGGCAGCATTGGTACATAAAACATTTTTAGACTAGAAAAAAACCCACTATAGAACCCCGGCCTCTTTTCTGGTTGTTTTCTTTTCAAACTTATCTTCTAAAAACAGCCCAGTCCTTATTTTCTCTTTGCTCCAAGCTCGCTGTCTTGTTTGCAAAGTCTTGCTCAAAAAAAAAAAAAAAATCAAACCCAAAAATTCGCAATAAATGTTATGTACAAGTTTTAAAACTTCTCGAAACTGGAAAATACCGTCACGGTCTTAAATAGAGAAAAGAATAAAGAATGAGGACAATTTTAAAGCACTAATTCGGATATGAAAAAAATTCCTTAGGCTTAAAAGTTTTTCAGCCAGCTACATTCAAGTGTTGACAAATGTCTGTGCTCAAATGTCAGAGAAAAAATTCAGTGACCTCTAATCCCCATCCTTTGCAGCTCGAAGCCTAGAACAAGTGTGGGGTCAAATGGACCCTCCTCCACTATTAACCCTGTACCCCACACGGGTCAGAACACCCTGTGTCCAGAAGTGGTGGCCCCCCGGGGGCCAAAGCCTGGCCGACCCTCTCAGGCTGGGTTTGGGTCAGTTGACTGTTCTGGTGGATGTTATTTTCCAGCAGGTCCCGCTCCTTGGGCAGGGGTTGCTGCTTTGATATTCCTCCCGTCTTCCACTGCCGTAGGGGTTCAGCTGGGGTGGTTGTTCAAACCCTCGATAGCCCAGGCGCCGTGTCTGATCCCTCGGGAATAAAACTCACTCCGGTTTATTTTTCCATATGTAGAAATATATATTTCTCAGGTGAATGTATTTGCAGCATATCACGCTCAAAAGCATCTCTCTTCCTGTCTGGTCCCTAAAGAGGCTCCAGGAAAGCTGGGGAGGGATCAGGAGGGGATCTTGATCAGGAGGGGAGCCCCAGGACAAGGGGAAAAAAGGCTTTGATGCTGCAAGAGGGGAGATGGAGATGAGATCTGGGGAAGAACTTTGCTGTGAAGGTGGTGAGACCCTGGCCCACAGAGGCTGAGGCTGCCCCATCCCTGGAGGGGTTCAACGCCAGGTTGGAGGGGGCTTGGAGCAGGGAGGTGGTGCTNGGTCCCTTCCAACCCAAAGCTGTGACTCTAATGCAGCCCTTCCTACACACAGTGCTTCTGGCACCCGGGGCTGAGAAAACTGTGAAAACGATCCACCAGGATCCCCAGTCTTTTTTGCTGTTTTACTTTACCAGAAGCCACCACACTGTTGTAGTTCCAGCCAAATTTACCAAAATCTAATTGACAGGTTCATTTTACCTCAAACCAGGACACACACGGAAGAGGAGCAAGGTGCTGAGCTGCAGCGGGTCCCATGGGCACCTGCCCAGGAGATTCAGCACCCGCCCCCGGGGGGAGCTGGAAGGGTTGGTTGTGGGTCTGCTGGTCCCGAATGGGTTAAAATGTGTAAATTGCAACACCTTAAAATACTACCTTGAAGTGCAGTAGCTTAAGAGAGAAGAGGATGAGGAGTAGAAGGTGGGAGACCCCACAGGTGACAGGTCTCAGCTGCTGAGAGGGCAAGCGTTAAAAAAAAAAAGCTTAATTGCTGGTTTTTAGTCAGGCTGCCAGGTGAAAGCCATCCCAGGCTGATTGTCAATACAGCCACAGGGGGAAGGGGAGTTCCTGAGGTTGGTCTGTGGCCTCTGGAGCTTGATTTGAGGAAAAGGACTGGCACAGGGTGATTCCTGCAGGGTGGTGGAACAGCCCTGCCACCGGGTGCTGCGGGTGCAAACGCCGCCGAGTCAGAGCAAGCCCTGGAAGTGCTCATCAGAGTGGCTCCCGGGTGAGTATTTCCCTTCTTTCTGAGTCATGCTGGCAGGAATCCTTGGCTGCAGGAGGAGTCCCCTCTCCCTTCTCCTCCATGCACTCTGGCTGGATGTTCTCCTCAGTCTGTGCTGGCTTTCCCACCCTTGGCTCTCCATGTGGTGCCACCAGGATGAAATGTGGTGGCCTGAGCAACCGGGCAGTGCCACAGCCACGGGTTTCCTGGCTGGGGAGAGGTGAGAGCAGGATACAGAATGTGGTTCGGAGAGTGGTGGGATGGTGGTGGGACCACGGCTTTTCCTGAGCTCGAGGCATTCCTCAGTAGCTGGATGCCAGGCAGGGTTCAGCAGATGGGAACAGGGATTCATGGAGCCTCACCTGCATGTCAGAGGCCGGGATGCTTGGCATCGACCCCTTTGATAAAGAAGAAAGCCGGCTTAATTAACACACTGCTGTTTGAGGGGGGGAGCTGCGTGTCTCTGGATGGAGTTAGACCAAGGCGGCGCCCCGGCTCCAGACCCCTTGTGGTCATAGGTACCTCATGAAATCAAACCTCCCCAGGTGCTCGCCGATGGGGAGCTGGAAGAAAAACCAATATAACCCCAGCCAAATGGAGAAAATAAGCTTGTTTGCTTCCCTGTCTGTGGTTGGGCAGCACTGGGTAAGTACCCCGGGTTGTTTTAAAAATGGGGTCCCCTCCCTTGTCATAGCCCTGTCCTGGCCAGAGCGTGGAACTCCTCGGGATCCTGGCTGGATCTGCCTAAGGATGCTGAGACAGAGCAAAACTGCATCTCTTTAGCTCAGGCAGCAGCAGGTTGCACATTAAGGCTCACGGGCCCGGGGTTTGATGTCAGCTGAGGGTGGTGTGAACACGACGTGATGAAAAGGTCGGGTTTTAGCACAGTTCTGGTTACGTGGATGAAGGTCACTCATCACCACCATCACTGTCCAGGGGGGGTGGCGGCTGTGAAAGGTGTCGGGTGTGCTGGGGGCTCTGTGAGAGCTGCTGTCTTCACCGAGCTCCCAGAACAGGGTTTTCTCCTGGAAATCTGTGTTTGTATTTGACTGTGGCTAATTAGGGAGTAGTAAGGGCTAAATGCCTTGTAGGACCTGTCCATGAGCTTGGTTTAAATGATGGCTGCTTAGATCTTTTTGGGAAAAGTATTTCTGTTAGAGTCAAGTGGATGTTTGGGGGAGAGTTTGTTTTCACATGGATTTTTTGGGGGTCTGGTGTTTGTTGTTAGTGTGTTCACCATCAGCTGTCTTCCACCCAAAAAAAAGTGAACATCAAAACTTCGCTAGCATGTAAAGAATTATTTAGGAAAATAAACAAAACAGGGTGCCATCCCCTATTCTTCTCCTTGGCACTGCAAAAGTAAGGGGAGAAGGGAAAACACCTAACTGTGAGGAAGATGTAGGATAGCTGTGGGAGGAATTAGGATTTAGGTTTTCTAGCTCCTTCACCGGTGGACGTTCCTACTTGGTCCATCCTACAGCAACAGCCTGGGAACCTTATTTGCTTTACAGACACGGTGCTAAAATTAGCTTGTCATACGTTTCTCAGGAAGTGGTAATTAATTGGACAATGTTTGTACAGAGCTTGGAAAATGTAGGTCCTAATTTTGCAAACCCTTTGTCCGTAATGCAGATTAATTTAATCACATAATTACCGCGCTCCTGGACTTTGGCTTTCACAGCTCCCCAGCGCGCGTGGGATCGGTAGTAACAGCGCATGTGAAATAGCCTAAAAACATTCCTAAAAATACTCTGCCTGCCCATTTGAAAACTGGGATCACGGGTAGCACTTCATTCCTAGGGTTTTATTTTAAAATATTTTGTTCATTTAGACTCTGCCTGAACACAATTTATATATATATAAATAAATCTAAAATAAATCTATAATTAAATATA
>VZRU01000462.1:236250-249437 GCA_013398155.1 Pedionomus torquatus
TTTTCTTCCTAAAACGTTGTTAGTACACGGAGAACGCTGAGAGGTTTGACTTCTGCTCTGGCTCAATTTGTCATAATTTCACCTAGACCAGAAGGATTTTATCCCTAATTCAATACATTGTTTGGAACGTTTTTTGCTCCCCAGGCCCTGTGTTAGATTGCTCCAGCATCTCACGGTGAAGGACCTACTGATTTCCAGCATGAATTTATTCATGGCCAGTTTATACCCATTTGTTCTTGTGTCAACAGTGTCCTTTAGTTTAAATTGCTCCTTTGCCTTCCCAGTGTTTATCCTCCTGATGTATTTATAGACAGCAATCATATTTGCCATCAGCCTTCATTTTGCCAGCCTAAACAAGCCAAGCTCTCCAGGCTCTTCTCTTGAGCGTGGGCACCTGGTGGGACCCAGGCTGCTCGGCAGCGACTGCGGGGACCTGGATTGTGCTCAGCATCTCAGGGAGCCCAGGAATTAGTGTTGCCGTGTCTGTGATCCCAATCCTGCACACCGTGCCTGGCTCAGGGAGCTGGTGGGACATGGTATTGGTCCTCCCCGCTCACATCCAGCAAACCAGCTTCCAGAAAAGTTTTGTTAGTGGTCCCTGCGGTGTTGTCTTGTGGTTTGTGCTGTTAAATCGCATCTTGTTTCCGTTCTCTGATTCTGGGGTTGCCCGTCTCTCAAGCTGTTACTCCTTTCTGCACAAGGCGCTGCTGGATTTCTAATCAAGCCCTTGATCAACTTCCCGTCAACTGGCTTAACCAATTTTTTCGGCCAATTCCCATCTGCTGGAATGTGGCCAACGCATTTCTTTGCAGCACTGTATCAGATGATTGACAGAAGAGCCATCGGATTAGATCTGCCACAGTTCCCTTAATTATTCTTCCCTTCATAATTTTTTTCCTTCAAAAGCCCATCTTGGGTTTTTAGGTCAGACTAAAAGCTCTGCACTTATCAAGGTGAGGTTTTTTTTTTCCTTGGCTTAAGTAGCAGCAACATGTTGACTTTGCTCTAGCATGAAGATTTTTAGATTTTATTACAAATACTGGCTACTGGACCTCCCAGGGACTTCACTGGGGCTGGGTCCTTAGTGTAGACCCCCTCGGGGCAGAGGCTTCTTTCATTAGTTCCACGGCATCACTATCTGAGCAACCGCAGAGCAACTCTCATGTCTCTGGGTTAGGAGCATCTTGTGTTAACTCTGTGCTGTTGTTTCTGCCCTGGACTTTCAAAATGTCATTTTTTTGTAAAGTAAGAATATATGAGTATTATTCCATGTGATGAAAATGTCTCTTGTGCCTAGGGGCATGGAGCTGCTGGGTTTTTTTCCCCTTTTTAATAGCCGTAACAATAATAATAATATTAGGACAACAAACTAAGATGCCCCTGGAGATGTTGTGACAAATTGGAAGGCCATGTTGAAATTAAAATTGATTGAATAGTTCAATAAAATCAGCTTAACGCACAAAAGCAAGGAGGTTAGCCACAGGAAAAACAAAAAGCCAGTAATTTGTTATCTGCTGGGGCCGATCTTACTGAAGATGGAATTAGTTATAAAGTAAAACTGTGTGCTTGAATGCACCACCCTGGCGTGCCCACGCTGGAGCCTTTCTCATGGCACTGGGTGTGGGTGGTAACCCAGTGCCTAAAGGTGTGACCAGTCCCAAACTGCTCCCATTTGAATGGTTTTGCCTTTTTTTTGTATGACTTTATGTGCCAGCCAAGCCGTCCTCCGTAGCAGATTGCACATTTTGCTCTAAATGGACCTAACCTGATGATGATGATGTCTTCAGCTGCTGGCAATGGGTGCAGCTCAGAGGTTCCCCCCCAGCAGCTCCCCTCTGGCTGCTGCCTCTGCTGTCCTGAGATGCGGGTCCCTTCCCAGGAGGGTCCTGCCCAGTCCACCCATCCCTGTGAGATCCACGCTAGCTCCTCGTGTCTCCTTGCTGGGCTCGGGCTGTCTGCAGCACCCCTTTGCCTTCCTTCCCCTCTTCCCACCCTCGGGCCCCAGCCCTTTGTGGCTGGTACAATTGTACATTACTAAATTCTGGGCATTTTCATTCTTGGCTTTGTATTATCTGATTGATATAATCTTTCTTTTAAATTTCTTTAATTTAGTGTTCTGAATTTGTGCGGGGCTTTTTATTAACACTGCGCTATGATGCTCTGAAAGGCACTTCGTTAAATAAAAAAAACTATTGTAAGGCTGAGATTAATAATACGGAGTCTGTGATTACACACACACAGAGGTGTGTGTCATCAGAGTATTTATAATTTAATAAGCGGTGAAACTGCAAAGTTATAAAACTTTTAAATTAGACTTTCTAGTCCCTTACCTCCTCTTGCATGAGAGGATTCATTTTTCCAGGGGAAGCTTTAGTTCCGAAGTGCACGGAGCGAGCTGGGGGGGTGGCAGATTGTGGGTAGGGATACGGTCCCAGTGTGAGTAAGAGCGGCGCAGACGGAGCGGGACCTTCCTTCCCCAAGGTCTGTGGATTGTCCTCAGAGATCAGACAAAAGCTGGTGTCACGAATCTCGGAGATGCCGTTGGTCAGGAGAGGGGCTGCCTTTGCCCGGCAGCCACCGGGGAGGACGGGACCACCAGGGACACTTTCCCATCTGCATCCCCCCCACCCCATTCCCCTCTTGAGTGATGCTGAAGGAAAGAATATTCTTTTTTTCCTACAGTCGCTGCCAAAGCATTTAGAGTAAGGTGGGACAGTGACACCATCAAATCAGAAATGTTCTGGATTCTGTGTCTCCGTCTCACTGTGGTGGCCACTCAGAGGTGGCTTTGCCACTTGCAGATGGAAGCGGGGTCTCGTGTGAGCCTCCCACCTGCTCTTCTGATTCCCGTGCAATCTAATGGCCACTGGTATTAAATACCTTCCTACCCCTTCTATGATTCCAAGCTGGTTTGGCTCACAAGCACTTGCCCTGTTAGGAAATACTTCTCTCAGCCTCCCAAGTTGTCTCTAAGAGAGGATAAGGAAGGAAAAGCTAAATCTGAAATGAAAAGTACATTCACTAATAAGGACATTCCAGCTTTACCATTACCCAGCACTTTACAACTGGAGTAATGAACAGCATATTTTTTGTGTGAGGAAAAACAAGGGCTAACAATAGTTTCTCCCTCATGTTTTATTATACAAGGTAGCAAGAGCTGATGAAAGTGCATTTCCATAATATATTCCAGTTGCGAGGTGCTGATGGATCCCTGTGTGTGATTTCTTGTCAATTTAGCAGGTTAATATCCATCAATTAAAAGACCTGGAATCAAGATAAAGCTAAAATTCAGATCTCTGTTATTTTAGCAACTTAGAAAAATTACGAAATTAAGCCAGTTACAGCACTTCACGAATGTTTGTGTAGGAATGGAGGGGGACTCTGTCTGGAGGGGTAGTGCTAGGACGAGGGGTAATGGTTTAAATTGGAAGAGGGGAGATTTAGATGGGATATTAGGAAGAAATTCTTTCCTGTGGGGGTGGTGAGACCCTGGCCCAGGTTGCCCCGAGAAGCTGTGGCTGCCCCATCCCTGGAGGGGTTCAAGGCCAGGCTGGAGGGGGCTTGGAGCAACCTGGGGTGGTGGGAGGTGTCCCTGCCCAGGGCAGGGGGGTTGGAACTGGGTGATCTTGAAGGTCCCCTCCAGCTCTAACCATTCTATGAATAGAGAAACCTAATTGACCTAATTCTTGCCCTTTGAAATGTCAGGGGACATTTGACATTTTTCTCCCATGGGTAATGTTGGCAGAGGAATGGAGACGCTCTGGGGCATCTCAGCCGTGTCCTGAGAGCAGGACTCATCCCCTTGGCTTGGCACCCTTGGCACCTGCCTTTTCCTGCCAAACCTGATGTCTCACCCTTCAGACTCTCCCGTGGCTCTGATGTTTTGAGTGCTCAGGAATTTAAATCAATTCCACTGAACTTCTGTTTATTGCATTGACCATCTTACCCTTTTTTTTCATGCTAGACTTAAATTCCTCTTATTTACCAGGATTGAAACATGGAGAGTATTTGAAGTTACCAGAACACTTTGTGGGATTGGGCTGCGTGAGGGTGGCCGGGCAGCACGGATGTCGGTTTTGGGGGTATAATGTTCTTGGTGATGTTCTCAGTAAAAGCACATTAGCAGAATTTCTGCTGGCTTTCTGAAGACAGAAGCTAATGTTGCAGAAAATGCTTCAAAATGAACAAAAACTGTCTATTTCAACCAAGGAATTTTGCCCATAAGGTTTTTATTTTCCCATAAAGGCAGGTGATGCCACCAATTTGTGCAAAAATCCCTTCAAAAACTTGATAGAAAATGTTGTCTGTCCCTCTTACTAACATTTTGAATCCAAATAACTTCCTGGTCTGCATAAAGACTGTGCTTGACTGTGGAAAATAAACCCGGTTATTTTGCAGGATGCATTTCTGTTTATCCTCTCTTCTATTATTTTTAATTTGGTATTATTTTTTTTCCCCCCCTAGAAAGTTCAGCAGTACATAGTCATCATTCAAGCCACCGACATGGAAGGAAACCTTAACTACGGTCTCTCCAACACGGCGACAGCCATCATCACGGTGACGGACGTGAACGACAACCCACCCGAGTTCACCACCAGCACCGTGAGTGTTGGTGCCTCAGCACCATCGGGCAGGGGCGGGCAGCGAGGCAGGAATTCAGCCTGGAAAAGAGAAGGCTCCGGGGAGACCTTAGAGCAGCCTTCCAGGATCTGAAGGGAGCTCCGGGAGAGCTGGAGAGGGACTCTTGGTCAGGGAGTGGAGTGATAGGACAAGGGGGAAGGGTTTTAAACTGGAAGAGGGGAGATTTAGATTGGATATTAGGAAAAAATTCTTTGCTGTGAGGGTGGTGAGGCACTGGAACAGGCTGCCCAGGGAGGCTGTGGCTGCCCCATCCCTGGAGGGGTTCAAGGCCAGGCTGGATGGGGCTTGGAGCAACCTGGTGTGGTGGGAGGTGTCCCTGCCCAGGGCAGGGGGTTAGAACTGGATGATCTTGAAGGTCCCTTCCAACTTGGACCATTCTATGATTCTATGAATTTAGGGGGGATCACAGCCATCCTTTCCCTCAGCAGCTTTGGAAGAACTTGTTAGATAAGCGCGGAACAAAGACTTTTAAGGGGAAAACAGGAGGGGAAAAAAAGGAAGAGAAGAATGACTGGTGAACTAGCAAAACTATTTGGCAGCCCCTTTTGCTGAGGGGCTAAAGAAGCTGAAATAATCACAGAATCACCTAGGTTGGAAGGGACCTTTTAAGATCATCTGATGGGGCAAACAGCCTCTGTCTGACTGCACCAGAGAGGGGACGGTTGTTTCACAGCAATTGGCTGTAGACATGTTGGAGTTGCTATTACTTGGAAATGAAATCCTGGGCAGTACCAGAAATTTGGGGTTTAGGAGCTTGGATGGGATTTCAAGGGAGCGGCAAATACTCTAAATGATAACAGGTATCTGGTAAAAATTTGTTCTCCACTGCTCTCTCTAACAGCTGTATTTGTGTGCGCCGGCAGTAAACCTGTAGACATTCTTCAGGACATTTGTTTCTAATCAGCTAAAGATCTTTCTTAAGTTTGCACAGTGTTCCTCTCTTCTGTTCTCATGTGCTCTTATTACTGGGGGATGAGGGGGGAAAAATGGCAAATTTTTCAAGCTGGTTAAGGGAAAAAATGAAGAGATGGAAGGTGAAATGACGTGGTCTGGTTCTCTCCAGCCTTCCCAGTCCATAGGTGTAGAGCGTCCAAAATACGCATGGTAATTTTAGAAACCACAGAGCAGTGCAGAGGTTTAGGTACTGATAAATGAGAAATTGTTGTGTGATCTACCAGCTGAACTTGTACGAGGGTCAGTGACTGATGGATCTTAAACTGATACCAAATCTTTAAAAATACGGAAAGTCAGACTGCGTTTTGCTCAAGACACCGATCATCCTTTGAGGAATGTTTTTATTATTTATATTAGTCTGAATTTTCATGGCGTCTTAAAAGGTATGCAAATATTTAGTCAGGTATTCCCAAAGGTTCCCCTTGGTTATATCCTTACAAGCAACAAACGTGTCAGGAATCAAGGGGGTCGTGCAGAGCCCGGTTTGTGCCACCGTGGACCCTGATGGGTCTGTGGTCTGGGTCCTTCCCTCCCATCACCGTCGGGAGCCAGGCTTGGGAGCGGGATGCTCGGCTCCCGAGCAGCACCAGCGTGTTTTGAAGTGACTTGGACCTGGTTTCTCAGAGAAAGGCAGGCACTAAATCTCTCTTGAATTAGAGAAAATGGAGCACCCAGACATTAAATACTCAAAATCCACCTGAACACTTATTTCCATTATCTCACCTTCCATCAGCTTTGGAAAGTGTTTTGGGAGGACATTAACATGCACCCCACCTGAAGGGATGCTGTCCCCACCTGAAGGCACTGATGGGGGGTTGTAACTGCCCTGCCATGGCTCAGCCCAAAACCTCCCCTCCCAACATTGGGGACAAGGACCAGGCAACCTGGGTCATCTGGAACAACCTGTGCGTGAGATGAGATTTGGGTCTGCGTCACCGCTGGGCGAGGACGGGGTGGGTTTAACGGCATCACACGTGCTTCGTGCCTGCTGGAGTGAAGGTGCTGAGCTCTGTACCCTGAAGCTGTCGTTAAATATCTCCTGAGGGATGATGCGTGTGGTTTGGGAAGAGCCACAGGAGCCTGATCCGAGTCTTGGCCCATGTGGTCCTTTCTCCTGCCAGCCTGGGGTTGTTCTCAGGAGGGTTTTCCAGCAGCGTTTCCTACAGCGTTGGGTGGCTCCCAGGCCATGGGACTTCCACCACAGCGGTATGTGTGCCCCAGCTGGCTAGGGCTTGTGAGGGAGGCCTTCTTCTGGCAGGTAAATACTACTTTTACCTACATTTTGAGTGAAAAAGGAATGACATCTAGTGGCCACGTCACTTAAGCACAGGTTGTTCCAGATGACCCAGGTTGCCTGGTCCTTGTCCCAGATGTTGGGAGGGGAGGTTTTGGGCTGAGCCATGGCAGGGCAGTTACAACCCCCCATCAGTGCCTTTTGGGGGGACAGCATCCCTTCAGGTGGGGTGCATGTTAATGTCCTCCCAAAACACGTTCCAAAGCTGATGAAAGGTGAGATAATGGAAATCAGCGTTCAGGTGGTTTTTGAGTATTTAATGTCTTGGTTTCTGTTAGATCTAGAAGGAGTAAAAGCCACCAAGAGAGTCACCCACGGTGTTGTGTTAAATGGATTAGAAAATTCTGCTCTTCCTCTAAGCAGGGCTGATGTATACCTTTATTTCTCTAATTTCAATCACTGAAGAAATGAGTTTTGCAAGGGCCAAAGGTCTTCACAAGGTAGCACATGGGACTTTATAATGATTTGAAAACCGAGGGTGTTTTACAACAATGTTTTTCTGATGCTGTGGAAGCAAATGTCTTTGATAGACTTCTAGGTGTAGCCAGGGTGGATTTCACTCGCTTTCATGAGTGTGAGAGTACAATGTGTTATTCCCCAGGCTGGCAGAGAGAACAGCATTGGGCTGATCAGCCTCTTTAAACCTGAGCTGAATCTCCTTCTTGTCCTCAAATAGTCTGATCTGCATTTTAACACTTCTTTAAAAATAGGAGGAGCTCTCTCCAGGAGATCTACAGCTCCTCGGAGGCTGAGAAAGCCCATGGTCTCTCACGAGACTGGGAACTGCTTGGACAGATAGAGTGTATTTTTATTTAAAGTACTTCTGTACTGAGATGCTGTTGTAAAAACAAAATCGGCTGAATAACTGAAACTGTGGTTTGCTCTTGGAAAGCTGCCAGAGGAAGGGAACTCGGGCAGCCGTGTTGAGCATAGACACACACAAAAGCCCACCCTATAGCGCTCCTAAATTACCTGTCATTCAGCCAGGGTGGTTTTAGGCTTAATCGTTTCTGGATAGGAATGTAGCTCAGGAGGGCACTGCACCATGCTGGCGTCACAGCTCATGTATTCAGCAGCAGGAATTAAATGGTGCTGTGTAAAACTTAACAACGGGACGGGAGAGAAGAAAACAGCCGCTGCGATGGCCAAGAAAGTCGTGTCACGTCCTGGTCGGGCACACGGTGCTGGGGGGGTGAAGAGGCTGCGTGCACGGACCATGGGAAAGTCCAGACACGGGCGCATCGCAGCCAAAATCCCCACAAAATCCCCGGGAGCTGTGCCCTGCCGACGGGCCACCGAGGTACCAGATGGGCTGGCATCAAAATGTAGTGGTGGGTGTGGGGAAAGAGCAATAAAAATCGCCTGGAAGATCCTTAAACGTATGAATTGCAGATACTCCGATGAAACTCCAAAAGGGCTGCTTGCCAAAGTGGATCAAAGTGTTCTCGTAGCCTTGCGTGCATCGCCTGGGAGGCGGGGAGGAGGATCCTGCACGAGAGCAGGGGATGAAGTAGAGTCCCCCTCCTTCTCATACAAAGAGTTCTGAAATCATATGGAGGGGAAAAAATCACAGTCTTCAGATGAAAGAAATTTAAACTAATGTCTGCTCTTAACTCTAAGTCCAGTCTCCATCTGCAAGAGCCATGACTGGTCCCGATAGTCACGACCAGGACTGCCCACGCCAAGCGGCGAGGCCCTAGGGCACAGCACCAGTGGGGTGACCTCCTCTAACCCAGCTCTGCTTTTGTGCTGGTGAGTGTTTTCTTGGTCTGCAATGCGTTCTGGCCGTGCTGGGAAGCATCAGAGAGCAGCTAACAGCGAGGAAATGTCTCACAAGGGACTGCCCCAGAGTGGGAAGCCATCGGATCTGCACCAGGAGAGTGGAGCATCCTGCAGAAAACCATAAACATCATAAGCAGCTATTTTGGGCAATTTTAATGATTTAGTGCAGGACCGTGACCCAGGGAAAGCTCTTCTGGCTAGCTAAGGGACATCAGCCAGCTCTTCATGCTGTGTTCTTCACGTGACATTGTTGTTTGCAAGAATATTCTTCCCTTGGCCAAAGAGCAAGGGTACGAGTCCTGGGCAAGCAGAGGCAGCGATGGCCCCACGGTGTCCCTGGGCAGCCCGTGACCCCTGGCTCTGCGTCAGATGCCGTAGAAAAGGCTGGTTTAATCCCCCATGCCCAAGTTTTCCACCATCCTTTAGGACTGATTAGCTGTGCTGGTTCATTTTCGTGGCGGTTCTGGTGGGTTTTGCATCTGCCAAGCCATCAGCTGGTGTCAAGTGGTGAGATTTTTAACTGGACTGGGTTACAGAGGCTTTGTAGGAAGTTTTACTGGGAAACTGGCTCCGTGACTGTTACAAGATAAAGGTGCTGGTATCGTTGTGCCCTCTGTTATCCGGACTCCCTGTTACTCATAACAGGGTCGTGTCCTCTCGCATGTCTTAATTATGTGGAAATTCCTCATTCAGGCTCCCTTCAAATGTTTATCTCCCGTGTGCAGGCGAGTTGCACGTTTCCCCTGTTAATGCAGATCTGTGGCTGCCCCCCTGCCCAGATGCTCACCTCAGATAGAGGGGAGGTGCTCTCAAATTAGTGCGGCTAATTCAGGGATTAAAAGCCAGACGAGCCAGAAGAATGCTGGAGAGGCTCAGGTGGGGTTTTATGCAAGGGGAAGGCATCTTTTTTTTGCTCAGGGAAGGAACACCTTTAATACCAGTGAAATCTCACTCCTACCAAGCAGGATGCCCTTTCCAGTCTGACCCATGATACCGCTAATAGCCGTCCAAGGGTTTCCACTTTATCTAAGGAAATGCATAATCAGAGGGGAGGAGAAGTTAAAGAAATCTATGCCTACACTCAGCTCATACAAAGTCTATTTTTATCGTATTCAATCAGGAACAATCAGGCACAGAGAGGAGACGCAGATGAATTTGCATGATCAGACTTCTGTGTCTTAAATGTTAATTAAAAGTTATTTTAAATTTGCCTACTGTGCAGAACTTGTTTTTATAGTAGCCCGTGTAAGGGAAATATTATTTCACAGGGCTGAAGTGCTCGTGATTAGTTGAGCTTGTGGATTCTTGGGAAAACCTGCCTGGCAATCAACCTCTCATTTTTAAAATAAAAAAAAGAAAAAATGGAAAAAAGGAGAAAAAGAAACTGGGCTATTCAAGTTCTTTAAGCTCCTGAGCCTTAGGAGGTCTTATTTAAAGCTACTTTAAAATTTGCCCTTTGGCATTGCTTTGAGAATCTCCTCTTCTGAGGCTGGATCCAGTGGAGCATGTTTTAAAGAGGCAGCTCTAGGACCGCGCTGCTGGATCTTGGCGCTGACTTCCACACCCCACCTCACCAACCCCCCAAAAGGAGCAGCTCGATGGGTTTATGGCCGTGCCGTGGGGCGAGGGTGGGCACTGACCCCTGCCAGCCTGGTGGTCTGGCCAAAGCTGGCTGGGAGCTTGCAGCAGAATGGCTGGTACGGAACAGCAGCGCGGAGAGATGCTCCTGTTCCAGCGGGAGGGGATGCTTCACCTGTCTCCATCCCCCTGAGCTGAATCCTGCTGAGCTGCGGTTTTAATGATGGGTTCAGAAATAGCAAAGTAGCAAAGAAAACCCTCAGCTTTTCCTTCGGGCTGAATGTTACTGACTTCCCAGTGACTGCAATGCACAGTGGTAAATAGGCCTGGCAGGGGCAGATGTATCTGGAAGCATTCGGTGCACGTGAGCATCCAGAGAAATCCCTCCTAGGTGTGTGCTCATGTTTTACAAATTAGCCTTGCGCTGTGGAGGGAGACCCCAGCAGGAGCAGGACCTCGGTGGGATTACCCACGGGCAGAGAAGTGGACCAAGGAGAGTCCTAAAAAAAGGTGTTACCGCCACTAATCCAGGGAAAATCAATGGAAGAGGGAAGCGAACTCTCTCCCGGTGCCTGGGCACGTGTCCGGATCTGGCAAAGACCAAGGACTTAAACCTTGAGCCCTGTGTACCCGATTTCCCAGCAGTTAGACTGACGCTGTGTGTAGCTGCCCGTTCAGATCTCACGGTGCCCATCGGTGCAGCTGGGCCGTTCTGCGGTGACAATTGAATGGAGATTAGCCTGAATGCTACAGTATTTTAAAATCATCACAATTATGCCCGTGGCGTAATTTAGAGGCCGTTGCCACAAGAGGCAGAAATCAAGGTGAACAGCGCAGGTCAGAGCTGGCAAGAGGAAAGATCTAATGCCATAGTGAGAAAATTTACAGCATGCGTTGTTTTACAGCCAAAAACAAACCCAGGAGTTCTGTTCAGTCCTGCAGACAGGATTTATCGGTAAAAATCAATTGGGCTTTCATGGAAAATCCCGGGTGACTCTGTTCGCTCGCAGTTTTCCAATCAAAACAAAGCTCAGACGAACTGCACAGTGAAGCTGGGGCTCTTATAGAGCTGTCATCAGCTAACTGAAATAAATTATTATATTCGAGCAAATCGAATGTGCCCGACAGCCTTTGGGTATGTGAGCATCTACCTAATTCTCTCTGCATTTCGACCGAATATATTGTTGACGAAGTCTAAAAACTACAAATTAGTTTAGTTTTCCCAACTAAGAATTCAGTGTTTATAAACTGAAATGGACTTTCTGCCTCTTGTTACGTTGCAGGTCCTGATGAAAGCCTTCATCAGGAGCAGGGAATTAGACCAAGGACATTTGTTAGGTCGAGGGGCAGCGATAACAAAGGGGGGAGAGAACAAGCAGATAGAATATTCCTTCTTCCTAACCTGTCTCAGCCTCACCCAGGACTCACCACACTAACACCAGGGGCTTTGCTGCTGCAGACCTGCTGGTCAGCCCCGGGGAGGAAGGTATTTGGGTCTTCATAGGAATTATTTACCTCTTGACCTGCCTTTTGAATCAAACTCACCTCCTTTGGATGTGGATCCCAACCTAAATGCGGAGCCTGTCTGGCAGGGCTCAGGAGATGCGATGCCTCTGCCGGGTTTTGGGTCAGGGAGGTGAGATCCCCGGCTCGGGCGATGATGTGAGTTATGGGCACAGCATCCCCACGTGCCTGCCGGCCCCTCGCTGCCACGCTCGGAAAACAAGACACACCTCTTGTGGTTACTCAATTTTTACTCTTTATTTTATCACCTCTTTCATCTAAAATGAAAGATACTTCTCTGTTTGAGAGAAAACAATAATTGGAATTGTCAGAGTTGGAAGGGACCTCTAGCAATCATCTAGTCCAACTCCCTGCTAAAGCAGGATTGCATTACTTGGGGTTGCAACCAGACAGGTCTTGAAGGTCTCCAGAGAAGGGGACTGCACAACCTCCCTGAACAGCCTGTTCCAGAGCTCTGTCACCCTCACTGTAAAGAAGTTTTTCCTCCTATTCAAATGGAACTTCCTACGTTCCAGCTTGTGCCCATTGCCCCTCGTCCTGTCACTGGGAACCACTGAAAAGAGTCTGGCTCCATCCTCCTTCAACCCACCCTTCAGATAAAGTATTAATAAGGTCTTCTCCAGCCTACAGAGCCCCAGCTCTCTCAGTCTTTCCTCCTCAAGGAGATGCTCCAGTCCCTCAATCATCTTTGTTGCCCTACGCTGGACTCTCTCCAGTAGTTCCCTGTTGCTCTTGGACTGGGGGGCTCAGAACTGGATGCAGTGTCTCAATGAAAAGAGCATCGGTCCCATCTGTGATCTGCATTAGGTCTTTGTACCCGGGCAGGGTATGACAGAAAGGGTGAAATACCTTCCCGACTTCTCAGCTCAGTCTGCAGGATGGAGCGGTATATAGATGGATAGATGCAAAGATGTGTATGTACAAATACAAATATAGATATAACTAGATTCAAAGCACAGATAGACAGCAGTATCAGGCAGTCATCAATAATCTCCGAGTCTCTACTCCCAAATAAGTTGTTATTTATGTGATTCCATTACATTGTGTGGATATGTGTGCATCGATATTTTAAAAAAAAGAAAAATAGTGGTCTCCTTGACAGAAGTCTCTTACTAACAGATCCCATTAGTCAAGACCTACATTTACAGTAGCTTCTGCTTTATTTTATTTCTTATCAGTACATTCATTTTCAAATTATCACCAAATTAATCATCTGCAGTGCTTTAAACCAACTGCCATTTGGTGAAACGGTTCTGGTTGCTCTCCATTACACTGAGCATTGGTTACTGAGGTGCAGTTCAAGGCGCCGTTTAGCCTGATCCTGTCCTGAACCTAATAGGAATCCGCTAGATTCTGCCTTGTAAATGGGTCAGTCGCACAGAAACAACATCAAATGTAATCTTGAGATTGGGGG
>VZRU01000462.1:249481-262464 GCA_013398155.1 Pedionomus torquatus
AGAGAGAGAGAAAAAGAAGATAATTTTATTTCTCTTCATTGATACCTGTCTGGTGGTTAAAAGAAGGATTAAAATGAGGTCATTAAACTTTCCTTGGAGACAAAACCCAGACCTCAATGGTAATATGATTAATCAAATATAAAAGTGAAGCTACCCTGAATGAATAACTCATTTTTATAAAATATCTAATTACTGAAATGTCGTCTGCTGCAGAAAAGAGAAGGGGGGGAAATTAATTGCAATAACAATTCAAAAAGATAAAGTTTTTCTGAATTAGGTCTACACAAGAAGCTAAATTGAGTTGATTAAGTAATTCTGGTTTCAGGAACACCCTTGAAAGAAGTTGGTAGTAATGAATTTTTCAGACCTCAGAGTTTAAAATTGCCGAAGACCAGTGATGTAAAAAAAATGGGAAGGATAGTTTCATTACGGATTTCAATTTTCTGTCACACACAAAAAAAAAAAAGCTGGGGAAGGGGGAATATAAAAAAATAGTCTCTTGGTCTCTCTCAAATTGGACACGTGTACTGCTCGGTGTAAAAGTGAGAGTGACACAAGCTCATTTCTCGATGCTGGAGAGCGCGATCTCGGGCAAGTAGGGCTCTGGCACCGTGCGGGAGGTAGAGCCCGTGGTGCTGCTGGTGCCCTGCTCCCCAGCGGGCAGCCTCCCCCATCCCACCTCCCGGCCCGGCGTGGAGGGACCATCCGTGGGAAAGAGGTGCCAGAACAGTCCGAGGGCGGGGTGTGACACGGGCAGGTGTCGCTGACAAAATCTCCATCGTCAAAGGAAACCTCTACAGAGAAACCCCCTTCCTACGCTGTGCCGTGATGGAGACCACCACGGTCTCCACCCCCTGACACATATTGGGGGGGATCAAACACCCCACCCGTAATCTCTTACCTGTCAGTCAAGCTAAAATTTCAAGGGGAGATCAGACACTGATGCTCCCGCATCTGACTTATCTACCCGCATCAGCGTTTCTTTTCTCAAATTTATCTGTCTGTAGCGTCGCTGTCAAGTTTGAATGATTTCTTTTTTCTCGATTATGTGCCTCTTTCTTCTTTTGGCTGCTTATTAAATATCCAGATTCTCCTCCTGAGCCCAGGCCTGGTGTTGGAGGACACAATTTGGTTGCCCGAGGGTAGATGCCCTGTGCCACCTGTGAGTCCCTGGTGAGGAGGGACATCCACGCAGCCCTGGCAGGAACATCTCCCCCTCTGCTAGATAGGATTAGAATTGTCTAGGTTGGAAGAGACCTTTAAGGCTGTCTAGCCCAAAGATGTCCCAGCAAATACCCATTTGCATTTGGATGATTTCGTTACCTTAAAAATGCTCGGCGTCTCGGGCCCTGATGCGAGGCTGAGAAATTAAAATATATTCTGTAACTCGGTTATTGCAAGGCCCTGAAATAAGTCCTCTCCTGAAGTTGCCCAACTTCCTTGGGTCGGCAGGTTTTTAATTCTTCCATATTCTATTGCCTTAAGATCAGTTGCTTCTAAGGGATGTCATCTTAAGAGGATATATATCAGGCATTTCATTAAGCGCGTTTCACTTAGGCAATCCTTAGTGACACTCGGGGGGGAAGGAGGAGGGAAGGAGATTTAGCAAAGGATTTGGGAGCGCTGTGAGTTTCCTCTTATCAAATGTTTCTGGCTGTCCAGGATGTCTCCAAATGCTCCCCCGTTGTAGAGAAAAGAGTCAGAACAGAGAGAGCAGCCAGAGTTGAAACGGGAGAGGAGGGTTAAAAGGTTTCACATTGGTCTTTTTGAGCGTGGTGGAGTTTTTTCAACCGGTTCCGCTTAGTGCAGTATCGTGTTTTAATTGCCAAAAAAAAAAGCCAAAACCAATGGAGAAGAACTACTAACGTTTTTCTTTCTAAATTTACGGGTGTGTGGTGACTCCCTCTTTCCTTTGGCCAAATGTCCTCCTATTTCTCATGGCGTTTCTTTTCTCTGCCACACGTGCTTGGGCTTCTGTGGGGTAACCAAAGTCCAGCTCCCTCGATTTGGGTGAGAATCCCCTTCCTTCCTCCTGGTGAGTCTGACGAATTATGTGGCATTTTGGTTAGTCTTTGTTCTGAGCTCCCAGTCCCTGTGGGTTGGTGGGTGGGTGTTTTTCTGATGCTGGGGCTCGGTGGGAGGGTGAGCGGGGAGTGATGCCCAGGACACTGGTGCTGCTTTGGCAATTTGAGATCAATGTGTCCAAACCACCGTTGACCTTTGAGGTGGTGGATCTTCACAACTGGTTGTTCCTCTGGCCTGCTTTTCCCAGTTGTACCAGCCAGTTGGAGCTCCTCTGTTGAAGCCCAGTTGGGGCAGAGCCCAGGGAGATGCTGGGGATCCAGAGCATCCCAGTGCTTGGGTCTCTGCCAATCTCCCCAGGATCCAGAGCATCCCAGCTTTTGGGTCTCTGCTGACCTCCCCAGGATCCAGAGCATCCCAGCTTTTGGGTCTCTGCCAGCCTCCCATCCAGGAGCTTTTCCATCCCTGGCTTCATGGGGATCAAGGGCTACACAGCACTGCACCAGCGAGATCTGTAGACTAATCCCAGCTGCCCTAACGGATTTTTCAAGTAGTAGATGACTTAATGATGGTCTCAGGATCCTGCCCCAACCCAGGACATGGCTCCAGGGCCGCTCCTCCAGCTGCCTTGGGAGACCTGGGCAGGTCACCAAGTCCTCAGTCCTGCAGCTGAAGGGAAGCATAGGGCTGTCAACCACTGATGTATCACCGCAAAAACATTTTTTTATATAAATGTATGTATATAATTATTTTTTTTTTTAAGAAGGAGGCTTTGTAGGCAGTTCCTCTATTAGTCTCTATTTAAAAGATAGCATTAATAATTACACCTGACAATCAAATAGTCTGCAGAAAGGTATCAGCTACCTTTTCCTGCTGTTCATTCTGTAGGCAAGAAACAAAGGTATGTTAGACGAGAGCAAATGAAATGTTCAAAGAATTCTTGTCTAAAACTGGAAAATAAAAGGCTGTGCTATCAGATCAGAATTTTAACATCCACTGTTTCCACTGGCTCCTGAGATAAAATCTTTTATTGTTGGGTACAACCCTTGTTAAAGGTCACTGTTGCAAAGGCTGCATCGTTTAGACAAGATGAGATCGCATTTTGGATAAATTCACAATTTTTCTTCCTAACAAGGAGATAGTATCAGGATTTGAATGTACAAGAGTGCCAGGTTACAGATTAAAGGCTTTTGTGTTCTGGAAACCACACTATGCCAGATTTCATGAGTTTCAGTGAGACGTGCAAGTCCCCAAAGTCAAGTAGGTTGATTAAAGTGGTTCTTTATAGCCTTTGAAATACAGATAAAGTACAACTTTCCTACATGGGGTTAATGTAGAATTTTTTTTTTTTCCTTGACAAGGCTATATGCCTTTCCAAGGACATAATTTTAATCTCTTTTTAAACCTTTCATATGAACATTGTAAAAAGCTCCTTTGTGTTGCAGTGCATTCTTATAAAATATCTAAATTTCTATGCAAACTTCGAACCTCGTTTCGTAAGATATATTTATCTGGAAAGGGTTATCTTCCCACAGACTGCTGTCTTGTGGCATCATTCCTGTGGCATCTTTTCATACCAGCACGAGAACGCAGCATCAGATAATGAAAAAAAAAATTAGTGCTCGTTGTCAGACATGCAAACTTCTTATTTTTTTTTAATATCCTTTTACTGTTACGGGCTCCTGTGTCTGAAGCCCTGGCAAGGGCTCTAAAAGTCTTTGAACCAAGGTGACACCTGCACGTTGCTTCCTCACACCAGAGAGTCTGAAACAAGAGGGTTGTCTTCTGCTGCTTCTGGAAGAAAGGCTGCTGCTTGCTTTTCCTCTCTTATGCTTTGTCTCTGTATTGAAAAAGAACATCTTGTCATTTAATCCAAAACTAGTCATAACTTGAGATTTTGAAAAAAACACCAGTGAAGACAAAGCGTAGAGCCAGCGGCTGTCATCACCTGCAGGGACACAGTGGAGGTTGTCTACACCCCACCGTAAGATCAGCTGCAGAACGTACAACTTTAGGGCTTGCTTTTCTTCTTCAAACTCATCCAGCAGAAGTGAAACCAGCACATGGAGATCGCTCTTGGTTCCTTGTAGGAACTCCCAGTAAACAAGCAGATGGTCTGGCTCCACCAGGCCACGCGTGGAGCTGTGGGATCTCCTCTGCAGGCAGGTGGGGCATTATTAAAATAGCACAAGGCGCTGAAGATAAAGGCAGAACTTCCAAAGCGTCCTTCAAAAGTTGATTAGGTAATTGTCGTGCATTTCCCTCCGCTTGGCTGGGCAAGGCTGAGTCCTGCCCCACCACGAGGAGCCGATGCTACAGCCCAAGCAATTAATTTCTAAATGAGCACAGAGGTGGCTGGGCCTCGTACTGGCCAAGCAGAACCGTGCACTGGTGAGAGTGCATCCGGCTGTAGAGATCACATTTTGGGAAGTGTTTGCCACGTGGTATATCACTAGTGTGAAGTATGATCCGCATGCATGGATGGACTGTGGAGCAGATCCAAGTGGAGGTGATGTCGAGCGGGGACGATGCAGCCTGGGGGATGTTGGAGACGTCAGCCTGAAGACCCCATAGCACAAGGCATCTGTGGGTCTTGCTGGTGAATGCCAGCAGGGGTGCCCTGGGCTGCTTCAGAAAAAAGCAAGGACATCGGTCATTTGCGAACACACCAGAGTGAGTAGTTCTTTAATCACAGAATCATGGAATTGTCTACATTGGAAGGGAGCTTTTAGACCATCGAATCCAACTGTCAACCTAACACTGACAAAACCCATCGCTAAACCATGTCTCTGAGCACTATGTCTACCCGTCTTTTAGATCCCTCCAGGGATGGTGACTCCACCGCTTCTCTGGGCAGCCTGTTCCAATGCTTAATAAGAAACGAGCATCTCAAAATGTTATTTACACACAAAGTATGGTTGACTTTCTGGAGGTCTTCTGAGGATCCGAGTGAGCTTGTGGTCTCTCCTGCACGGCGGCAGCGGTGGAGGGAGACCTGGAGGTCACTCTTTGGCAGCTGCAGAAGCTGGTGGCCAAGTCTGACCCGTGTGGCACTGAGGGGGTAGGAGAACTTGCAGAGCTGGTACCGTCATCTGTACAAGCCAAAGATATTGGAAACTAAAGGTCAGAGAATTGATAGGAAGGCTTAAGAAAACAGCAATTAGGCTGCTAGGAAGAAAAGCTAAATTACTGGTAGTAGGAGGGGAGAGGGGGGAAGAGGATTATTGATCTAAATATCAAGTTGGCAGATACACAGAGTACAATCTAGAGGTTTTTTACACCTCTGGGCTTATTCAACCCTCACAATAAAAAATGCAGGCCTATAAAGATGGAATAAGAAGCAATCAATTAGGATGGCATTTGCTTGTTTCCATGCTGCAGCTGGGCAGGCACATCACAATTAATGATTTATTAGGAGATTTTCATCTTTTTTTGGGTCCCATTTTACACAGATTGCTGCAACCAGGCTGCAGTTGTTTATCAGTTTGCCTGCTATTCTGGTGCCTTTGTTAAATATCGTGCAGAAAAGGTGAAGGGTTGGCTCCGGTGCCGGCACGGGGTTGGGAGCGTGCCCCGGCCGTGGAGGAGCGGTGGGACAGGGTGCTGGGCTGCACGTCACCCAGTACCCAGGGCTTGCTGGAACTGGGTGGCCTGGGGGCAGGGTTTGGGTCTCCTTTAGGTTTCTCTCGCTCTACGGGACGTAGGGAGAAGATGCAGCACTTCGCAGCGGTCAGAACTGTCAGGGGAAGGGCTCCGAGTTTAAGGAGGGCTGAGACACCCTCATTCTTCTACGTTAATCCATAGGTACAGGTTGTAAAATACTCTTATTTCTCTAGGCAGTTCAGCCCTCACAAACTACTCCTGCCCCTAACAAATGTTGCATCATCACTAGCGAATCTTGGAGACAACACAAAAGTCTTCCCTGAGGACAATCCTGTGAACAAGTCTTCACTTTTGCAGCCTTTTGAGCAAAACCAACTAGAAAAAAGTAATAACATTGGAAAAAAGGAACTCCCTTTAGAAGGAAGCCTGGGTAATTATCTTTGTATCCATCCATCTCAATTCCACACCTCCCTAGGAGTTGCTGCAGTGAGCTAATTGGTTTTACTCCGCTGTGCGTGGCTTCACCGCCCAGACTCCAGATTTATTGCACAACGTCAAGTCGTCGTGTGAATTCATCATCTGTCCCCCCATCAATCCCTTTCTCCTCCGGAGTGACATTTGTCTGTGTGTTTATATGCTGTCAGGTACCGAGTGAGGTGAAAGACAAACCCTGGGATTAACCAATTTTAGTGTCATCTGCTGCAACCAGAAAATCAGAATGAATTATTACCTTTTCAGCAAGACGTGACTTCAGCCAGGCCAGCTCCAGAGGAACGAGAGCAGGACTTCTGCCCGCACGGGCTTTTAGGGGAGAGGAAGGAAAAGAACTCCATGGAATTTAAAAACATGCCAGGTTCAGAACAAATCCTTATCGGAGGAGGGAAGCGAAGTGTGTAACAATCAGCCATAGAAATCCTTGTGAATGGTCTTTTAGAAAGCACTCTGGAAATTAAGGACTTCAAATGCAACAATTGCAAGTGAAGCTAAATGAGATATGGGGGAATATGAATAAATGCTACAAGTATAGGTCAAGCACTGCTTTATCAATCTTATGTTTACTCCGGCAGCTCCTCCGTTGCCCATTGTTTTACCTTGTTGGAATAGATATGCTTGTCTTTATTTGAAAATCAATTGTAATCTTATGAAAGAGAACTTACAGCAGAGGGAACGCTGCAAAGCAGCGCAGTGAAAGATGGCAATGTTCATTATCCTAAATTACTCCAGGGTAGGGAGGGAATGACATTAAAGGAGTGTGGGTAGCTTTGAGCTGCCATCCTTCCTTTGGCAGAGGTAATTTAATGTCATTACTTAATTTTGTTAAAGGTAAAGACAATTGTGGACAATACACATTACAGCATTTACTTATAATAATGATAGTGGGGGAGTTAAAAGGAGGAAAGACAGGCTCCGGTTGGGATTCCCAGTAGCTGTGGATCTGTAGCTGATGAAAATTGTTCTGTTCTTCATGGTGCATCTCCCCGAGGTTTTCTTCTTAACCTAAGTAGCTTGGGATGACTCCTTGGTTTCCAGTAAAGATTCTCTCTTTTCATCAGAATAAAATATTTGGCTTCCAAGTGTAATAGACACGATCCACCCTCAGTGCTACGTAGGGCTCATCTGCCTCACTGCTCCTGGGCAGTGACACTGAAGGACTGACCCTCTTCAACATCTTAAATACAGCCGATGGCTTTCCTCTGGATGAGTTAATTCCCTTTGGTTCTGCAAGGCATGTGCCCAGTAGTAAAGGACAAAACCCGGTGGTGCCAGGTGAAGGGTTTGAGGTGGTTGGACAAAGCGCTTCACTCCTGGAATTCCAGTGCAACGCCTTGATGTCAGCAGAGCAGCCGCCTCCTGAAGGAGGCTGGGAGCTGATCAGCCTGGCATTGCTGCGTGCCTTACAACGGTAATTTAATGTAATGGGTGGTAACTAGCGGGGATTTTGTAAGAGACGATCCTGCTTAACTAATCTCCTTCCGTTCTTTGGAGCGGGTCTCAGACAAGGTTGATAATAGGAGTGTACACATGACATAATCCAGTGGATTTTTCAAGAGGCTTTTGATAAATTTCCATATGATATTTCCCCTGCTTAAGCTTGTGTGCCGCAGAGATTCCAAATTGGGCAAGAGAATTGGTAAAGGATGAGGGAAATCAAGGGAAATAAAGAGAAAGGAAGAGCTGTAGCGTGTGCTGGAATTAGAATTCTCCTGCAGCTTCCCACTGTTCTTGCCACCACTCAGCGTGGCTGGAGAGAGATGCCATCTGCAGCCGCTAATGAAAACTTGTTTAGGACAGGTGCATAGCAGAAAAGAGGGCAAAATGCCATTCAGGATACCACTAAAGGGCAAATTTAAATTTTCATTAACATAAGGCAGATGCAGTATTTTTGCTATCAGTGGTGGAATAATATATACTGACTATAAGCAGGCAAGAGCTGAAGGAGTCCAGTGGATGGGCATGGGTTAGGAGTGGAAAGGGACTCTTGTGCTAACGAAGGGATGATTTATTATCGTTTACATAACCTGGCATTTGTGCCCACCAAAGGCCAGGTTTTCAGAAGTGCTGTGCTCCTGCAGTTCGGGTCCAGGATTTCAGCGGCGGACTCGGAGCCAGCCGCTCCCATCCTTTCCCCAGTGCTTAATTTGCCATATGTCAATCAGAGTGCTGATTTGCAGGCGCTGCTAATAGGCCATGCTGAGAGATGAGGACAGTTGAAAATTTGGGAATGTGTCTTACTGGCAGCTTTTGAGCCCCAAACACTGGAGGCGTTCACAGGCCAGGATCCCTGATCAGCCGCGTGATGAATCGGGGACTGGAAGGCAGGAGGGAACGCGGCTCAGGATGTGCCTGAACTGGACACGCTCCATGGAAATCAGTGCTAAACGAGAGAATTAAGCACCAGGAAAGGCTATGGCAAAATCGCAAGAAGCATTTTAAATAATGAGGCAAAATCAAATCAAGGGCAAGAAAGAAAGAAAATGAGGTAAAATCACTGAAGAAGCAGTAAAATGCCATCGCTGAAATCTGAGTGAGGCAAAATACCTCTAGGTTAAAGGGACATGGTCGTCCTAAAAACTGCACATTCTGCTCTGCCAGTTTTGCCTGCTGATTAACTGGTAATCAGCAGTTACCAGTTAACTCTCTGATTGCTTTAACGGAATGAGAATGTCAAGCAGTTGCTGGAACTCGGGCAGCGGCTGGGTGGTGGCGGGTTTGTTCTCCTGCGGGATGAGAGGTGAGACCAGACTTCAAAAGGTTTGGAAAAACAGTCAGTGAAAAATGGTAGGAAAACCAGAGGTGAGAGAGATGTGTTGCTCATAACACGTAACCCTCTTATCCTCTTCATGGGCCTGGTTTCCCAGCCGCTCTGCTGGTATAGGGAGAGATGAAGCTGCGAGGACCAACGGAAACTCCCACCGTGCCCACTCCTCTCTTTTTTTTTGCAGTATTCAGGAGAAGTTCCTGAGAACAGAGTGGAGGTCGTGGTGGCAAATCTGACGGTGATGGACCGGGACCAGCCTCACTCCCCCAACTGGAATGCCATCTACCGCATCATCAGCGGAGACCCCTCCGGCCATTTCACCATCCGGACAGACCCCGTCACCAACGAGGGCATGGTGACCGTCGTGAAGGTAAGGGGGAAGCCAAAGCAGGTTGTGTTTGTCACCTTCCAGCTAGCTGAAGCCCTGGATCTTGCCAGAAGCCTGCAGTTATTCCATGCCTTCTCCCCTGGGAAGGTGAGAGCTGGGATCCCTCTCTCTCTGCTGCTTTTGCTCCTGGGTGCACCCTGGGCCCGGCTTTCCTAATAAAAAGTTTTAATCAACGACTTAGGATGCAGCACTAATGTTTAAAGAGCGACATGATTTAAGAATAGCTCCGTGTTGCAAGAAAGAGCTCCGCTCCCTTGTAGCTAATAAGTTGCAGTCACTCTTAATACTTAAGAGTTTGGGTATTTGGGGGAATGACGTGGGTGAAATGCCAGGGAGGTTGCGCTGGTGGGAACGTGTGAGCGTGTCCTGGTCCCGGAGCCTGGGGCCGGGCGGGCGCGTCTGCAGATGCCACTTCGCTGAAACTTCAAGGGAGACATCATCTTACCTGCCAGCTGGTATTTCAGCAGCGTCCTTTTGTTTATTGCTCCGTAATGAGGGTTGACAGCCTTATCTGCCCCAGCCTTCCAAAGCCTCGTCAAGCTTAGCAGTTCTAAACACGTGCGTGTGAGGATGCATATATGTAAGTATACACATATCCATATGTGTAGATTTTCTGCTTAAAGATAAAAACATTCAACAATGTGCAGCGGTTTAAAGTGCAGCAATTTAGCCATTGACATCAGCAGCCAGTCTGAAATCAAAATGCCAAGGTTCTTGCCGAGATCAGGGAGAACCCCTTATTTTTAATCTACTAAATTGTCACGACTGTAGTTTAAAGACACATCAAAGTGAACAAGAGGGGATTTACATGATCATCAGCACTGAACAAGGACTTCTGCATAATGAACCCTCCCATGTTCAGAACTTGCAGGCAAAAAGCAGGGCAGATTTGTCAGGACACCAGTGATGCTGGAGTTGACTTTCCACCCACTGTGATGACCTACCTCTGCTGTGAGGACAGGCTGAGGGAGCTGGGGCTGCTCAGCCTGGAGAAGAGAAGGCTCCGGGGAGACCTTGGAGCAGCCTTCCAGGATCTGAAGGGAGCTCCAGGAGAGCTGGAGAGGGACTCTTGGTCAGGGAGGGGAGGGACAGGACAAGGGGGAAGGGCTTTAAACTGGAAGAGGGGAGATTTAGATGGCATATTTGGAAGAACTTTGCTGTGAGGGTGGTGAGGCACTGGAACAGGTTGCCCCGAGAAGCTGTGGCTGCCCCATCCCTGGAGGGGTTCAAGGCCAGGCCGGATGGGGCTTGGAGCAACCTGGTGTGGTGGGAGGTGTCCCTGCCCAGGGCAGGGGGGTTGGAACTGGATAATTTTCGAGGTCCCTTCCAACTCTAACCATTCTATGTTTCTATGACAATGCGAGGAACCATGCGAAAATCCCACCTTGTCAAGCTGAGCTCAAAGCTTGAAATTGCATGGAAAGTCTTCACCATGTAACCTCACCGGATCCTCCTGGGCACCCAGAGTGTCTTACCCTTATCAAGCCGGGAAGCTTTTTGGTGTAGTTGCAGCAAGGAGAATGAGTGAAATTGCTTGTGATTAAATTTTCATGGTGAGGAAGAGAAGACTCTTAAGATTCCACCTTCTTCTTTGAAATATTTTGTTCTCCGTTAATAAGTGAATATGCTTAAAGGGTAGATGAATGTATACACGTCAAACCGGGTGGCCAGTCAGAGCTTGTTCTTCATGGCATGGGAGCTGTCTCTTACTGGTTTGATCGCTGATGTAGGTTGAAAACACAGGGGAAAAATGAAGTCAAGTAATGAACCTTGTATTTACAGAGCCTACACGGCTGGGTTTTCATGTGGCTCTTTGAAGCCACTTACACATAACTGCCCACTGCTGCAAGCAAAGGGGTTTGCTTCTGGGCCACAGAAAAGAGCACAGAGAAGGGTGTTCTGTGAAGAATCCCACCCCTCCACCAGCAGTTCGGGGGCCAGAAACAGAGGGCCAGAAATGCTTCCAAACCAAGAAGCCCTTTGGAGTTCAGATGATGCCTGTGGGGGCCGTTTTGCAACCGCACTCAGCAAATCCCCCTCGGCAGCTCCAGTCCAGTCACCAAAAAGTGCAACATTTCCTTTTTCTGTACAAAACCCAAACCATTTCCATAACAGTGCAGGACTCTAATCTTCAAAGAGAGCCTTGATGAAGGGGAGAGAGAGAAACTCCCCACTCAGATGAGACAGCGCGGAGTCTGAAGACAATCTCCAAGAGCAGCAGTGGCTGCCCTGTGGCAGCCAGCGAAGTAAATTGTTATTATAAACTCTGCCTGGATCAGAGCTGTGAATTTATAATGGAGATGCTTCCCAAGCTTCGGTTATTATTTGCCTCAGTAATAACATAAGGCAAATTTGTTCACTGCAGTAAGAAGTACCTTGAGAAAAGGAGGACCCGTGGGAAGCCCTGGGCTCTGCTTTGCTGCATCCAGGTGGGAGGAGAAAGTGCAGCATCTCCAGGGGGATGCTTCAGAGCTGTTTGTGCCGTATCGGACACTGAACGTCCAACAAGGGGTATCTGTGAAGGTGCTGCTTTTTAATTACATGCTTCTTGGACATGAAATTAACAGGTAGGCAAAGGTCCAGCACCTACTTGTCCCAGGCGTCGTGGCTCCCTGTGGGGTTGCTCCTGCTGTTGGCCTGACCAATACACAGCATCTTCAGCGAGACGTGTGGAGATGGCAGGGGTTGGCACAATGTGAAGAGCACGGTGTGCTCTGGGCACCCTCATTCTCAGAGGAGGCAGTTTTAGGGAGCAGAAGTGCGAACTGGCCTGGTAGAAATTGCTCATTATGGTATGAAAGAAGTTCTCCTTGGGGCTGGGCTGTGCCTGGCTGCTGGGGGCTCCAGTCCCACCAGGGCTGATATCATGAACACTGCTGGGAAGACACAGGCTCTTAATTTTACCTTTTTCTATTCAAGAAAACATGGGAAGTAGAACTCAAAGGAGCACAGAAGAGAAAGAGGCGGATCAAAGCATGGTGGACACCATACCACCGTGTGCCAGCACGTGGCCCTGATGCCTCCAGGACAATCCATGGAGGGGTGTTAGTGGGTGATCGTGGTCCAGCCCCTCTCATCCCCTGATTTCCTTGCTCCCAGGAGAGGGGGGAAGAAGCTGAGTGAGCAGCTCTATATTTTGTGGAGAAAAAAAAAAAACACTGCCTTGCATCAGGCCACATCCTGACAGATATTTGTGTGGTCAGTGTGTCCTGAACATCATCGGGCAGGACCCCAGTGGTTTCCCACATCGGTCCCTGTGGACCCACCCAGATTGGCCCCATCTGAGCCCCCGTGGGGAGGAGGGGGTGCAGGCTGGCTGTGGGTGAGGGCAGCAGACAGCGGCCAGGGCCGAAAAAAAGTGAAGACTGGAGGAATGTAAATAAGAGGGGTGCGAGAGGAAATTGGGGAAATGCAGTAATCAGGTTGTTTCAAGGCCTTGAATAGCGTTTAGATGGGAGCTTGTACCACGCATCTCTTTTGAATGCGGCACGAGTCCGTGAGCCAGGGCTGGTGGGCGCACTGGGAATCTTTATGCTTCCTTTTATTTATGAAATGTTGGCCCTGCCTGTCAGGGAACCGTTTAGCAATGGGAACATTTGCACTTCAATCGGATAGAGATTCCACTGTTTTTACCTTTTGCCCCTGAAATTTGTTTCTCTCGTGTAGCCTCCTGCGATTTGCTTTCTCCCCTGAGGGTGCTGGGTTTTACCC
>VZRU01000462.1:262563-282361 GCA_013398155.1 Pedionomus torquatus
CACAGAAAAGAGCACAGAGAAGGGTGTTCTGTGAAGAATCCCACCCCTCCACCAGCAGTTCGGGGGCCAGAAACAGAGGGCCAGAAATGCTTCCAAACCAAGAAGCCCTTTGGAGTTCAGATGATGCCTGTGGGGGCCGTTTTGCAACCACACTCAGCAAATCCCCCTCGGCAGCTCCAGTCCAGTCACCAAAAAGTGCAACATTTCCTTTTTCTGTACAAAACCCAAACCATTTCCATAACAGTGCAGGACTCTAATCTTCAAAGAGAGCCTTGATGAAGGGGAGAGAGAGAAACTCCCCACTCAGATGAGACAGCGCGGAGTCTGAAGACAATCTCCAAGAGCAGCAGTGGCTGCCCTGTGGCAGCCAGCGAAGTAAATTGTTATTATAAACTCTGCCTGGATCAGAGCTGTGAATTTATAATGGAGATGCTTCCCAAGCTTCGGTTATTATTTGCCTCAGTAATAACATAAGGCAAATTTGTTCACTGCAGTAAGAAGTACCTTGAGAAAAGGAGGACCCGTGGGAAGCCCTGGGCTCTGCTTTGCTGCATCCAGGTGGGAGGAGAAAGTGCAGCATCTCCAGGGGGATGCTTCAGAGCTGTTTGTGCCGTATCGGACACTGAACGTCCAACAAGGGGTATCTGTGAAGGTGCTGCTTTTTAATTACATGCTTCTTGGACATGAAATTAACAGGTAGGCAAAGGTCCAGCACCTACTTGTCCCAGGCGTCGTGGCTCCCTGTGGGGTTGCTCCTGCTGTTGGCCTGACCAATACACAGCATCTTCAGCGAGACGTGTGGAGATGGCAGGGGTTGGCACAATTTGAAGAGCACGGTGTGCTCTGGGCACCCTCATTCTCAGAGGAGGCAGTTTTAGGGAGCAGAAGTGCGAACTGGCCTGGTAGAAATTGCTCATTATGGTATGAAAGAAGTTCTCCTTGGGGCTGGGCTGTGCCTGGCTGCTGGGGGCTCCAGTCCCACCAGGGCTGATATCCTGAACACTGCTGGGAAGACACAGGCTCTTAATTTTACCTTTTTCTATTCAAGAAAACATGGGAAATGGAACTCAGATGAGCACGGAAGAGGCGGATCAGCTCTCTCTTGAAGACCAAAGCATGGTGCACACCATACCACNAGTAGAACTCAAAGGAGCACAGAAGAGAAAGAGGCGGATCAAAGCATGGTGGACACCATACCACCGTGTGCCAGCACGTGGCCCTGATGCCTCCAGGACAATCCATGGAGGGGTGTTAGTGGGTGATCGTGGTCCAGCCCCTCTCATCCCCTGATTTCCTTGCTCCCAGGAGAGGGGGGAAGAAGCTGAGTGAGCAGCTCTATATTTTGTGGAGAAAAAAAAAAAACACTGCCTTGCATCAGGCCACATCCTGACAGATATTTGTGTGGTCAGTGTGTCCTGAACATCATCGGGCAGGACCCCAGTGGTTTCCCACATCGGTCCCTGTGGACCCACCCAGATTGGCCCCATCTGAGCCCCCGTGGGGAGGAGGGGGTGCAGGCTGGCTGTGGGTGAGGGCAGCAGACAGCGGCCAGGGCCGAAAAAAAGTGAAGACTGGAGGAATGTAAATAAGAGGGGTGCGAGAGGAAATTGGGGAAATGCAGTAATCAGGTTGTTTCAAGGCCTTGAATAGCGTTTAGATGGGAGCTTGTACCACGCATCTCTTTTGAATGCGGCACGAGTCCGTGAGCCAGGGCTGGTGGGCGCACTGGGAATCTTTATGCTTCCTTTTATTTATGAAATGTTGGCCCTGCCTGTCAGGGAACCGTTTAGCAATGGGAACATTTGCACTTCAATCGGATAGAGATTCCACTGTTTTTACCTTTTGCCCCTGAAATTTGTTTCTCTCGTGTAGCCTCCTGCGATTTGCTTTCTCCCCTGAGGGTGCTGGGTTTTACCCAGGGCACGGGAGGCAGATCTCGCTGGTGTAAATCGGTGCCACCCGGGCGTTCTGCACCCAGAGAGCTCGCCCTGCAGGCTCAGCGCCGGAGACGGTATCAGGGAGAAGGGTTAAGCTTCTACATTCATAAATTACAGCAAAGCATTTTTTTAACAAGCAGAGGTGTGATCCTGCATTAAGTCAACCCTCCCTGGCAGATGATTAGTGACTTCCCTCGTAATAATTAGTGGGATGGTTTAGAAATTATTATTATTATTACGCTGCGGTTCAGTCAGTTGTGCCAGCAAAGGCTTTTCACTCCTTCACTCCTGGCTCCTCCTGGTCTTTATGTGTGTGCTGGAGAGGGGTCTGTGCCCACCAGTGGCACAGCACACTCGTGGGAGCGTGCCGGGACCCTCGTCACTGTGCCAGAGGAGGAGAGGTCCCCCTGGAAGGACTGTCTAAGGAGCAGGACCAGGCAGTGGTCCTGGCGGCCCCACCTTTGCTCATAAACTCCCTGAGGAGGGAAAATGAACTGCATTGAACTCCACACAGCCTGCCTTGGCTAATTAATCTGCAGCATTAAATGCTGTTAGCACTGTGAAGGACCTGTCCAGGCCACCTGAGCAGGCTCGCTCTGTTGCCTTCCAAGCAGCCCGCAGTGGATTTGTTCCTTCAGTGCCGAGTGGGTTGTTGTTTGGAAACTACTTAGGACTGGAATAAAACACAGGGTGAACCCTCCCTGCTGGTTTTTTCCCTTGTGGGTTTCTTTAACCGTTTGACCCTCCAAATACTGGAAGACCAAATCCTCCACTGGATTGAAGCTGGTCTGGATTTACGCCTTCAGAAGAACCCAGCTCAGGAGGAAATGAGATGAGGCAATGACTTTGAAATCATCTGCCTTCTAAATCTTGCAGCTTTCGGCCAGAAGGTAAAATTTATTCTCTGCTTGGCTCTAAACTTGCTTGTTTGTGGTTTTTTTAGGCAGTCGATTACGAGATGAACAGGGCTTTCATGCTGACGGTGATGGTGTCGAACCAAGCTCCCCTGGCCAGTGGCATCCAGATGTCCTTCCAGTCAACAGCTGGAGTCACCATCTCGGTCACGGACGTCAACGAAGCACCCTATTTCCCCACGAACCACAAGTTGATCAGGCTGGAGGAAGGGGTGCCTACGGGGACGGTCCTGACGACGTTTTCAGCGGTGGATCCCGACCGGTTCATGCAGCAGGCAGTGAGGTGGGAGACCGGGTGGGCAGGCGAGCTCCGTGCCGCCCACGGCGGGGGTCTCGGCTGCAGAAGGTTGGGGAGCAAAGCAGCTGAAACCTAATTCTCCACGGTACCTAATGTGGTCACAAAACGCTTGGCTGGGACTGGCACCCGTTGCCATTGGCACTTGAGCTGGCAATGCCAGTCGGTGTGAAGCTCTCCAGCAGCCCCTGTCTCTGCAGTAAATGAGATCTGTCCCGACCGTCCCTTTCCCTTCAGACCCATTGCCAAACGTCACCTCCTCGTTAGCCACTGCCCCTGTGATTGCATTCAGCTGGCAGAATTTTAGCCTCCTAAGGGTCAGGTTTAAGATCAGGTTCAGTCCATGCTGTGATGGGCACCTGTCACCTGCTGTGTTTTGTGCCACCTGAGCTGACTGGGGACCAAAGCCACAGGCCAGGACCCCGACTCGCACACCTTCCCACCAGGAAAGATATTGGCAGAAAAGGGTGTGTGAAAATGAGAGTCCTGGTGACTTTTCACACGTGTTTCAGTGCAGACGGGAAGTGTTTTCCGCTCTTGGATACCTCTGCATCCACAGAAGTTTGTTTCTCTTTTACTCCCAGTCTGTAAGGACTGCAGGATTTTTGGCAAAACCTGAGGAGTGTCTGAGGTGATGGCAGCCGAGGCCGCTGAAGCTTGCATCAGTGGTGACATTTTGTGTCGGGAAGAGTTTGAAACATTTCACCTGGCACAGAGCTGTCTGGTCTAGAAAATGATAGTTTATTCACTGCCTCGGCTTGTTGTCTTTAGACAGGTATTGTGGCTTTTGAGGAGAGAGACCAGCCTGACTAATGAGCCAGTTTTTCTTATGTTCTTTTTGAAACACTGGCCTTTGAAGCGTCTTTATTTCCCTGACGTCTGTACCGAGGCTGGTTTTCAGAGGGGAGAACAGCTCATTTCTGGTTGAATACTCCCTCGAACCCGAAGGTGGATGATGTGTGATCCCAAGGAGCTTCTGCCGGTTCTGGGAGAGGGACTGGCACCGCTGAGCTGTCCCTGCCATCGCACGGTGCACGTTTGGGGTCTTGTGAGACCTTCTGTGAATATGAACAGCCCATTCCTTGAGTTGTGTTTACCCTGGGGCTTCCAGGACGTACGTTCTGTGTATCCACCAGCACTTTGCTTCCAAACCCAAGTAGGGTCCCTCTCCCCCCATTTTCCTCAGGACAGCCCCATGCCAAGGCTTTGCAAGAAGCACGGGGGCGTTGTTGGGGTCCTGCCCTTGTGAGCCATGCAAAGGATATCTTGTTTTTTCTTCACAGTTGGCATCGGTGAGTTAGGAAAAAAGATCCCCAAGAAGCTGAGCCTACAGATCCCTGATAAGCACTTTGCAGAGAGCTGATCCAGCTGCTGGAGCCTTGCATGCAGCTTTCAGCCTCTCTCTAAATAGTCTTTGATGAAATGGAGTTTTTACAAATAGAAGATAAGGAAGCAGGATCATCTCCAGTAAGGCACAGCTTGGCACGGCCAGAGTCACACCTCAAGTGATCCTCATTAGCCACAGACATATTCACAAAGCCAGCTTTGAAACTGGCTGCCTGGTCATTCAGCAGAGAAGGGGCAGGAGACTCACAGCAGTGATAGTAAAAAGAAATGAAAACATCCCGAAGAGTCTAGCTCCATGAAATGGAATTTTTCCCTCTGGCAGGGGCTGGTGTGATGTGTGTTGCTTTCACACAGATTGACACAGCTCAAGTTTCACTTTGAGTTTCAGCTTCAAACAGCCCACTTCTGAAAAGGAATGCTCAGCAGAAGCCAGAATTTCTCCTGCCTGCATATCTAACTGCAAAAAAAATTATGCAAAACTATCGGCAGATCTGAGTTACCCATGAAATGAGCTCAGCTTTTGTTTGCTTATTTTGGTAATTTATAGTTTGGCCATTTAGTAGCTTCTGGTTTAGGCAATAAGGGTCCATCTGAACTCAACCTGTGCAAAACTGGGAGGTAGAAATCAAAAGCAATGAGTAAAATAACCCCAAGACGGGAAGCAAGTTTTCAACAGAACACGTTAATCTGAAGAACATGAGAAAAGTTTGCCCGAAACAATGAAAAAACTTAGTTGGCTGTGTAGGACAGGAGCAGGCTTGGGCTGGGAGCTGACTGAGCAGTCTGGAGATGACTCTGGCGTTGGGTCCTCCCAGCCCAGGCCACGATGGGGACTGCCGAGGGGACCCCCTTGTCCTCGCGCTCTCCAGACCTCCCACATGCATACCCTCATCTTACCTGCTTTTTCAGGAACATACAGAAATGTTTCAGGAGAGCAGACCTGAAAGAGCTTCACCCCTGGGTCCACGTCTTAATTCAGCAGTGAGTTGCCACTGTAGTGTCCCCGAGGCGATTGCTGCAGAAGGTAGGATTCTGATACAGAAGGGTGGCCTGAAAGCTGCTGTTCTTCCAATGTGGTATTTCCGAAAGTGGGCAGAAAACCGGAATATCCGTGGCTTTAGAGAAAGAGTTATTTTAGCAACGTTACGAGGAGGAGGGAGCTCAGGAATCCATCCTCTAATTCAGGCACACGAGTGCAGGGGTCAGTGCAGACCCCACTTCTCCTCGGCTGCGTCCACTCCCAGCAGCAGGAAGCTGGCATGTAAGTGGCACATAGTGGAAAGAAAAACATTTAAAATAAAAGAAATAGGAAAATTGAATAATTGTAGAGGTCAGAAACCAGATACTCAATTAGCGTTTTGTTTGTCAACAAAACCAGTTACCCCAAAATCATGGGTCAGGAGTCCAGAAGAACCTTATTTCAAGCAATATTAAGGATTTGTCAGTGGAAAGACTGCCGTGTATTTATTTCCTTTCTCTGTAGATACTCTAAGCTGTCAGATCCTGCAAACTGGCTGAACATTAATGCCACAAATGGTCAGATCACGACGGCTGCTGTCCTTGATCGAGAGTCAGACTACATTAAGAATAATGTCTACGAGGCCACATTCTTGGCGGCTGACAACGGTGAGCCCAGGCTTCACATTGTTCATGCTTCAATAAGACTCTAATGTGATGCATTAAGAGAAATGATGCCCTGACAGAGTTGTCAGTATAAGTTATCTTTTTCCCAGGTTTTTATGGTCAGAAATGTGAAAGTGGGACGGGAAATTGCTGGAGTAAATTAAACGTGCTCAGTATACGGGGAGTGTTATTAAGAGAAAGGGAGGGCAAATGGAAAATCGATTTGGGGAGTTCAGTGTAGCGGTGTAGCCTCAACTTAAAAAAAAATACCAAAGGGATGTGCTCTCCAAAGGCTGCCAAGCACACTGGTCCTGGTAATCGTCCCAAAGGCTCTGATCAGAGCATTCAGGAAGCCTTCCATCAGGAAACCAGAAATAATTGTAGGGGATGGCAGGAGAGTATTAAAAATAAGCCAACGCATTGAACTGCTGTGGATATCGTGAGAGGTGTCTTGTCTGTCTGTCATCGGAGCTAATCCCTCTCTGTCTGCTGCCATTTCTGAAATGGCCAACCACCGTCAGAGCATGCTGTACTTTATCATCAAAGTGGCTGAGGCCAGTACAGATCTCCTCGCAGAGAAGTCCTGTTAAGGCTTGCTCTTCTCATTAAAGATCGCTCAGTGCTTCTGCTCAAACCAGCTTTTGAGCCTCAGCACTGGCCTCACGCAAGGCCAGGCGGTCCCTTGCTGCTGCCTGATTCTGATTAGGAGGAGATGGTGACTTCTTTGCTATCCATACCTCAATGTGGCCACGCTGCTATTTCATTCCTTGGTTTCTCCAGTTGGAAAAAGCTCTGTGGAGGGCTCAGTAGCTTCCCTGGGCAAGGAGAGAGGGCCTTCCTCGCATTCTCCCACCCTTGCCTTCCCCATGCATGGTGCTGAGCACTCACATCAAACCTCAGCAGCAGCAGCAAAATTAACTCTAGTCTTGGCTGTGAGCACCTAAATATATTGCTCGTAGTAGGTGCTTTCAGGACAGTGTGTGTGTTAGCTCTTGTCATCCCTCAGGCTGAAGGGTACTGTGTCAGTTATGAGCAGATACGGCGGTGCTTGTGGGGCTGATGAAGATTTGCTCCCTCTGGGGCTTCAGCTTTCACTTCAGTTGTGGCTTCCTGGGTGACAAGGGCAGGACAATCTCACGGAAGAGTTTCAGAGGAGAGTAGCAGTACCAAGAAGCAAATTTTTCCCCTTTTTCTGCCATCAGTGCTAGGACTGGTGTGGTCCCACAGCCCCATCCTTAGCTTCTCCTCTCTGAAGACAGCCAGGATAACAAAATCCAAAATATTCTCAAAGGGATCTAGCAGCATTCGTCTGCAAGAGCCACAGGGCTAAACAGGTCAAATGAGTTGGCCAAGTCTATTCACAGAAACAGTGGTAGAGCTTGAACCCATCAAACTAATCCTCACCATCTGACCTTGCAGATCCCGGCCGCTTGCTGCAAGATGATTTGGAGTTAACCCCTTTCCTTGGCTTCAGAGCTGATGCTGCAGTGCATCAGCGCCTCCACATCCATCATTCAGCAGCTCAGAAAGTGAGGACCTAGATAAATCTCTTTATTCTGAAAAATTAATCTATCACTGGTATATTGCAGTCATTAAAATGCACATAAAGCAACACCTTATTTAAAATTCCGTCTGGAGTGCTTGGGATAACAGCTCAAGTTTCATCTAGGCTAACAGGCTCTTTCCACTTTTCCTCCCAAGTTCCAGCCTCTCCAGCATCACGTACTCATCAAAAAAAGGCTTTGGGGCGGGGGTCTTGGTGGTGATTTCTCTTTCTTTCTGGAAGAAGCAGCAGCATCTCATTTCCTTGAAGTTCTTTTTGCTGTTTTCAGTAGGTAATAAAGAAGATCAACCAAACACCCCTTGGACGTGCTGTCTTTCTCTCCTGGGGCTACAGTGCAGAGATGCTCATTTTAGGAAGAGTCTTGGCTGCAATTTAAGGGGGCAAAAAGGGGAATCCTAATTAACAGCATACTTTTAGCCTGATTTCCCAGGAGGGAGAGGCTCCTGGAACACACTGTGTCTCCACGAGTGTGGAGCCTGGCAGCGTTTGAACCCTTCAGCCAATTTCGACCCATCTCACAGGGGAAGCCGAGAACTCAAGTATGTCACGTTTCAACAAGTTTCATAAAACAGGGAGCTGAGCAGGGGCGAGCGACTCCGTAACTGAAGGAAGCAGGATCCTGCCCCTTCCTCGGTACCCGGGGAAATTTTGGCACAGGCAGGACGGGGGTGACTCTTGCTGGCAGCTGAACATGATGACCAGTTGGCTTGTACCTGGCTCCAGGAGTGGTGATGCTGACGCTGTGAGAAAGGCGATGATGGGGAATGCAACAGTTCAATGTAGATCCAGCAGGTTTCTTATTTCTCTTTCTTTTGAAATACTGTCATTAGTATTTCAATCTGAATTGCAGGGAGTGGACCAATTTCTCCACTGCAGTCAATGAAGCTACAGTTGTCCTCAGCTCTTGAGCATAAAGTCCAAGGATCCTTTGTCGTACATCGATTCTTGCTCTGTCCATGCCCTTGCTCTCTCCACATAAGGCAGCTGAAGTAATTTGAAATATTACGTGGTTTGTAGTACTTGGACATTTAAAAAGTTGTTAACTTTTTATTTCTCCTGAGACCACCCCAGAACTGCACTCAGGAGCACAAAGAACCAAAAATACCAGGAGCCTCAGCCCAGCAATACCCAATACCCCTCCAAAACTGCCTTGGAGCGTGCAGGAATTGCACGTGATTTCAACCACTTGCCACTTAGTGCCTTTCAGAACTCCTAGTTGGCGTTCCATCTGTCTTGAGGTTGGAGTGTGGGTCTTGTGTTCATCCCAGAAGATATTCTGGGTAAGGTGAAAACAGGGAAATCACTTTGCTTGGTCCCAGAAGTCAGTTTTCATGTTCAGCCCCGGTATCCTGATGGGCTGAGTTTCTCCCCAGAAACTTTCAAGGCTGATCAAAGACATTGTTTTAGAGGGAGACCTGCCCCATGCTTACTAGATGAAAGGATGAGATCAGTGATTGAAGAGCTCATGTAGGAACCGTGAAAGGATTTTGGAGGGCTCCTTCAGAGTTTTCAAAGCAGAAATGAGAAAGGAATGTAGGAAGGAAAGCCTGTGGAAGCAGAAGCAATGTTTGAAAGCTTAGTGGGGAAGTGGTTTGTGTAGCTTTATATCCAGCAGTGAGATGAAGAGCCAGGGCTGAAAATACAAGCTCAAAAATATACTGCTTGAAGCAGCTCTGCCTCAGAAGGAGATGGTGGGCAGGCCAGCACGGAGCTGCCAGATGCATGTGTGGGGAGAGAAGTTAAAAACACTGTGCTATTTCTGGGAAGGCTGTTGTGTCTTGCCAGGGCAGGTATTGCTTTGTGTAAGCGGTCATTAGGCAGGCAAATGTGGCTTTTCATCAGTAAGGGGCTGGAGGACCAAGACAGCATCCCTACTGGTTGGGAGAAACGTCAAGAGGATGAAGAACTGTGTACTGGGGACACAGAGTACTGCCAGGGGTTTGTAGCATCACCTACCACGTTTTGTGATTGTTAATTCATTCTGGTTTGAGTTACATGAGAAGGAACTGCCCAGAGAGGTGGTGGAGCCTCTGTCTCTGGAGACGTTCAAACCCCACCTGGACACATTCCTGTGCAACCTGCTCTGGGTGGACCTACTTTGGCAGGGGGTTGGACTGGATGGTCTCCAGGGGTGCCTTCCAACCCCAGATCATTCTGTGATTCTGTAAAGCTGGGGCTGACTGGCGTGTGCTGGGGAGTTGGGCTTTCTTTGAAGCAGTCTAATAGCCTTCAAATCTAAAACCGGTAGCAAGTGCCACAGTGTGTGCTGTCCAACGGGTGGCACTTCTCCCTCTTGTTAGCCGTCTTCCTAATGGTTTCTCCTCTTCAAAACAGCCATTACCAAAATTTGCACTATCAACTTGGCATCACCTCCTTGGATTTTTAGAGTTTGGCTAAGGAAGTTGCTGTAGGCTACAGATCTGCAGAATTGAGCCTCCACGTTCTGCAGGAGACAAAAAAACAGTAACATTAGGAGGCTTGGGGAAGTTTTAATAATCCCTCTTAAAGCAAGGGACCGTGAAAGTGCAGTATGTCCCTAATAAGGTCCAAGGAGGGAGGGTCAAAGTCCTGGTTTATTGAAATTGGAAGGCAGGGAGGGGGCTAGTCCACGGTGGTGTCATTCCCACTGCTTCTTGAGTGACTGTCATCGGTCCGTGTTGGGCTCTGCCTCCCCCACCCAGGTATCCCCCCCGCCAGCGGCACTGGCACGCTGCAGATCTACCTAATCGACATCAACGATAATGCTCCGGAGCTCCTGCCAAAGGAGGCACAGATCTGTGAAAAGCCAAACCTGAATGTCATCAACATAACGGCCGCGGATGCTGACATCGATCCAAACGTCGGGCCCTTTGTCTTCGAGCTGCCAAGTGTGCCATCTGCGGTGAGGAAGAACTGGACCATCACACGGCTGAATGGTAAATGGGGCGGGCGAGCCGCGGGACGTTTGGACTCGGATGCACTAATGAGGCCACGTGTGGTTTCAAACTTCCAAACTCTCCTAATTTTTTTTTTTTATCTGATTTTTATTTTTTGAAGCACATTATGGCTGACATTACAGACAAGATAGTTAATCAGAAATGATTTGTATCAGACCTGCAGCATAACTCTGAGAGCCTTGGCACTTGGCTTTTTTTAATGCAGTTCATAATTATGAACAGTTATCAGTAGTGAACAGAGTATAAATCATCCATAATGGCCAAGGGGAAAAAAGCTATTATCAGTCTTCCTTATGTTCCAGTGTAATTGTCATAAGCCACAATCAGGATCAATGTTCATTCCTCTGACCATAATTGCATAAAGGCAGCCTTTTAATTTACCGTGGAACCAGGAGGGCTAGGTAAGTGTGAAGATTACCAGTATGTGAAGGGGTTTTATAGTGCAGCATGCAACCACAAATGGCCCTAATTGCTCCTCTTAGCAGTAGTTTCAGCCGAGGATGGAAAATACCACGGAGCCACGGGCTGGTTTTGGCTTCAGAGCGGGTCCCTCTTGCTGAGGTTGGGCACCCTCTGCCAGCCCAGGGGCCACGGCTTGTGCCCTGCCAGTTGGGGCTTGGTCCTGCCGCTCCAGTGTCACGATGGAAGGGAACACGGGAAGGATTACCTGTGTTACAGCCGATGAGCTTCCTGGGCTGGGAGAGTGGGCGAGCAGAGAGCCCGGGCGGTGGCCAGGGGCAGCCCAGCCCCAGGGAGCATCATCCCTGCTTCAGCGTTTCCATTCCGTGCCAGTTTAAGTACACGCAACTGGATTTGCAAATGGTGTTAAAGTAGGTTAGTGCAGCAGCGAAAACACAGTATTTTGCAAAAAACAGGCCAATAATTGACCAAACTGTTAGGGCAGAACTCTCAAGCTGTCCTGCCCAGATGTTGATAGCCACTTTGGAGCTCAGGAGACCGCTCTGGGCAGAGGAGCCCCATCGGTACACGTGTCTGCGAGGTTCTACCCGTGTCTGTCATCCCTCCTCTGTCTTGGTCTCCCCAGGTGATTACGCCCAGCTCAGTTTACGAATCATGTACCTGGAGGCGGGCGTGTACGATGTGCCCATCATCGTGACGGACTCGGGAAATCCCCCCTTGTACAACACGTCGGTCATCAAGGTGAAGGTGTGCCCCTGCGACGAAAACGGCGACTGCACCACCATCGGGGCGGTGGCGGCCGCGGGGCTGGGCACGGGTGCCATCATCGCCATCCTGATCTGCATCATCATTCTGCTGAGTAAGTACCGCCGGGGCTCACCCTGCTGGGGGCCGTCCTGTTGCCCATCCTCTTCTTCCTTCCTCGTCCCATTTCTGTACCTGCTGATTCTCAAGAGCGGTGTCTTTTGTGCAAAGGACAGAGCCGTGCAGTGCAGGGGTGGTTCACACACCTGCCTTCAAACCTTCTTCACTCCAGGGTCAGCAAAACGAGCTGGAAACACGTTGGACTTTTCTTTCTAAGGCTTCCAGCAGCTTCACAGACATCATTAAACCTCACAACGTCTTGTAGGTAGCGAGTGCAGTATGATTCTCCACATTTATCAGGAAAAAGTTGAAGGACTTGTCCAAAATCCTGCACCAGGCTCCCCCATAGCTCTCGAGTCCCTGGCTGGCTCTGGATATACTGGTTCCCAGTACCAGATGCACTGGTTACAAGAGTCTGGCAAGTGCCTGGCAGCGTAACTGTAGCCTGCTGGTTGTTCCCAGCAAAAGAACAACTGTAGTTGTTCCCGTTGCTTGTAAAATGTCAGCAGACTGGAGACTCGTGGTGGGCTGTGCGTGTGTTTAGAGGAGAGATCCCCAGTTTGTCAGGAGGGCTGGAGGGGCATTGCAGAGAAGGTCAGCCATCCCTCTGCTCGAGGCCAAGCCCTCCCTTTTGCCCAGCAACGTCAGTCAGTCTTGGGCTTTCATGAGCGTTACCAATAACCATGTGTGCACACACTTAAAAATAAAAATGCTATCATTATAACTTCAAGCAGGAGTTGGCACAGTGGGAATAGATAAAAATGAGGGCTGAAATGAACAATGAGGTAAATATTCATCAAGAAACACAGGATGAAACCGTGGGACTCCCATTAAAGCTAATGGGAGTTATGGTGCTAAATCACATTTAATATTTACCCCTGGTGTGTTTAAAGAGAGCGCAGACAGGGCAACGTATGTCACCTAATGGGGATGGGACATGGTACATTAAGAGAACGGGTCATCTCTGGGGGAACATCCATCCTCCTGGGACAGTGATGGGAATGTATTGTCGTGTCATTGCTTTCCCCTGTCAGTCTGGGGAGCGAGCAGGAGCACCGGGGGTTCGTGGCTCCGCAGCCCCCGCTCCTCACCCAACCCTCCCCGTGCCCGGCCACCGTCCCCGTGTCTGTCCCTCCTTGTCCCAGTAGCAAAAGGCTTCCTGCTGCTCCCTCCAGCAAGGGGGGTCCGTTGTGAATGCCCAGCAGAGGACGTGGTGTCCGTCAGTCCCACCGCCTTCCCGGTGCTGGGGAGAAAAGCCGACACTGGAAGCCTCAGAGGTGATAAAGCACAGGACTTCTTTCTGCCGCTCTGGTATAAATCCAGTGCTAAAATGTGATTTAAACAGTTGAAAATCCTATTGACTGAAATTAACTTCAGCTGAAGGACATTTGATTTAAGAGATTCCTCCTTTCATTTTCAGATACATTATCCCATTTTAAATTATGGGTTTTATTACAAAAACTTATTTTTACATTCACTGTAATTCTAATTGACTTTTTTTTTTTTTTTTTTATCTTCAAGAGCTGCAAAGCACTGTATCAGCCATGAAAAAATGTAATTTGCCATGAGCAGTTTCCCAGTGACATCCTTCCGGTGTTTTGCCTCCCTTCTATCTGTTTTGTATCGTGACCTCTGAACAATAGCTTAGAAAAAAGCAGAGGGGGGCAATTTTGTGCTATTTGTCCATTTTAAAGTCAGCAGGTCAGAGTCTGATGGCTTTAAAAAGGAAGAGGCAGCAAGGGGGACGCGTCTGAGGTGGCTTGGGGGGAGGAAGTTTCTGGCTTTACCTTCTCTCCGAGGATTTTTTCTTCTTCCCCGTACCTGATGTATTGGCGGCGCGAATAACACATTTGGAAGAGCAGCATAATAAAAAATTGTGAAGGGTGAAGACAATAGATTTCAAGGCAAACTACATGCAGAGTGAAAATGGGTCTAACAGCAGTAATAGCACTTCCCATTCTGCAGAGTGAATCAGAGAAAGGAGAGTGCACTGCATCCGCTATTGACACTTTGAAGGTCGTCTTTTTTTACCAAGGCAGCTGTAAAGGCATTAATGGCACAGGTTTTTTCCACAAGTGCATGAAAAAGTAGCATTTAATAAAAAAAAAAAAAGAAAGAAAGAAAGAAAAAAAGTAAAAGGTAAACCGTGGTAACCATTATAATATTGTCTTTGTGGACCAGGCAGGTATCTTGTTGTGAGAGACTTGAAAAGGAATAACGAGTAAAGGACTTCGGTAGTCTGCTAAATAGCTGAGGTTTTATATTGCAGATAAGAGTTACATTTTCTTTCCTTTTTTCTCTCTTGAATAGATGTAGGATAAGCATTAAAGAAATGCTGGAGTACTTGAAAACAGTTCTGTTAGCTGGCAGGCAGGGATGGCAGCCAGTCGGCGCACCGCGTCAGTAATTAGCTGTCCCGTCCGCTTCGCCTCAATTCACCAAATTCCTGTTGGGTAGAAACACGTTGGGGCTGGGAGGGAGAACTCGGCTCCTCCAAACCACCTCCACAGGCACTGGGACCCGTGGTCCCCAAGGCCTGGTCTCTTCTCCATCCTTACTCGTAGTGGAGACGTTGAGGTTCTGTGAAGGGAAATAAAACTTGGTTTTTCTTCTCCATACGCAGCTAAAAACCACAAAGTGATTTTGGGACCTGACATCCTGCCTGGGTTCTCTTGTGTTGGCTTCCTTCTTTTGGCACAGTCAGGGGTTGACCAAAGTGAGATGAACCTGAGCCACACGTTGCCCCCTCCACTGTCCATCCATCTCTCCCTTCTCCTGCAGATTGTCACCGTCACAGCGTCTTGTGTGGCTTGTGTGGAGAACAGAGGGGAAGCAGACACGGCATCAGCTGCCCAGGCTTAACTCCATTTTTGATTTCATTATTTGGATCTATTGAGTATGAGAATGAAAACTAACATATTAACAGGTTCTTGAAGAAAGCAAGATCTGGTTGCCTTATGTTAGTGGAGACTTAAGCTCCCAGAGCGACTTCCCTGGAAGTCACAGGGAGCCGAGCTTCTGGAACGTGGGTGGCCCCGAGAAGCGGGAGGTTGTGGAACCGGGAGCCAGCGCTCCCTTCTGGGTGAAGTTCTGTAAATGGGTGGAAATTCCTCATTATTCCAGAACTGGTTGATGTCTCTGTTCCCAAGCTGAGAGAGATTATCCAGGGTCTGGCACCTACGTGCTGGTGCCTGAGGAGGTAGCTGTGTGCTACAGGATTTGTTCTGCAAAGCAAGCCCTGCTCTCTGGAAGGGTTTCAAACCATCTTAGATCTGCTTTGTGATTCCATGGCCAAATACATACACCAACATCCTGGCTAATGTGAGCTTGGAAGTCTAGAATGCCCCCCCCTTGCTCACCTAAAAAGAGTCTAAGTGACCCCAAATCGGGTTATACGTGACCGAGTATGACCCAGCCTCCCCAGATCAGTCCTGTGTGGTGGTGGGCAGGTGACGGCACCGTGACTGCTGTGGCCAAGGCTCCCCAAAGGGCATCGCTGTGTCCCGCTGGTGGCACACAAGTTGCTTTTCAGCACCTCTTTGCAGATCTCTTTCCTCCACCTTTATTTTATGCCCCTGTATAAAATAAAGGTGGAAATCTAATCCTGAAAATTCAGAATTAAGATCAAATATATTTCCAAAAGCGTCAATTTTCACACTTTCTGTTTACTTTTCCTTTGATTGTGTGTTTGGCTTCTGATAAGCATCAGCTCAATCAGCATCCGCGATGGATCTTACAGAAACGTTTGTAGCAGAGGCTGTCACAGCATTTGCAGCTCTCACTGATCTCTCCCTTATAAATTAGAACACCCAATAGGATTAAATTTTATTCCTCTTATGAGCAGCCGGTGAGGTTCTCCATAGCAGGAGAAGGCAGGTGAGGTGGTAGGACGTGCCACCACGCTCCGCACAGGCAGCTCGGCCTCGCGCCCCGTGAGGTCCCGGCTCACCCCGCTTCTTCTCCGTTACAGCCATGGTTCTGCTGTTTGTGGTGTGGATGAAGCGCCGGGAGAAGGAGCGCCACACCAAGCAGCTCCTCATCGACCCCGAGGACGACGTCAGGGACAACATTCTGAAGTACGACGAAGAGGGAGGTGGAGAGGAAGACCAGGTGAGAAGAGGCTGCGGGTCATGGCTGAGAAGCACGTACTCCTGCACTCTCAATCTGCACACTCAAAAAGGCAGAAACCACGCTATTTTCACTGAAATGCTGGCAAAGGGTTGTGCTTGCCCTTGTTTACGCCCAGGAGACTTTTTTGGCTTCCCTGGTGCAGTGTGGACATGGGTGCGAGCCAGCCTGGGTCCAGCCTGCCACTGGGATGCTCTCCTGTGCAAACAGGACTGTGCGACCTGGATTTTTCTACTCTAGGCCCGCTTCCTGGGGAGAGACTACAAATCAGTCCATCAACACTCATGTTCAAATGGTATTTTTCCCGTGTCAGTCGTTAAAATTGTCTGTTTCCCATTGCCATCAGAGATGTCAGTAAAACCAGCTGGCAGCCCCCACCGACCCGGGGCTGCGGGCGCCGGCCTTGGCTCGCTTGAGCCTAGAGCTTCTGAGGGCTTTCCCTGCGTTTACTTAATCGTCTCTCCTGTCCCTCTAATTTCTTTTAATTTCTGGACGTGGTTTATGAGAAACATCTAAACGGATTTGGGGGTTTTTTCTTTCCCCGCCGAGCGCACGGTGGCCTCAGCCGCCTCTGCCTCAACACATCAGCTTTTCTCCAGTGGCTTCTCCTCAGAGACACGAACGCTGATGCTGCAGGAAAACTTGCCTGGGCTGCGCTCCTGGGACCTGCCGTCCCTCTGCTGGGGATGCATTTCCTCAGCTGGAATAGCAGAATTCTGTCTCTCCTCTTTTAAGTCGCTGGGTTTTTATTGCTACGTAGCCCAAGTGCAGAGCCCAACACGCTCCCAAATGGGATGTTTGCACAAATTAGGTGACTGCATAAAACAGCTTTATTCTCGCGGGGTCCGATGGGCTGCGTGGTCCATGGGCCCGTGTGGAGGCTGCTGTGGGTTTGGGGGTGTCGGGGAGCCCCGGGGGGCAGCGGAGGGTCTGGTGCTTTGGGAGCAGGTGGACCTGCGGCGACATGTCTCCCCGGGGGCACCCAGAGGAGCAGGTGAGCCCAGGCAGGGACTTCTCCCAGAATCTGAGACATTCTTAGTCAACAGAAAAATCCTTGCAATTGGCATTTCTTTTTTTTTTGTCGCTGACAAGTAATTTATAAATATTGCTCCTGGAGATTCAATCATCCCCGTCTGAGCATCAGCATAGTTTCACCGGTAGAACAAAGTACTGTTCGAAGCATTCAAAGTAGCTGAAGTATCTGGTTTCAGGCAACTAGGCTTAAATATTTTAGAAAGGATTTGTTAAAAATAACAGCAAAGGAAGAGCAGCAAAACACCATTACCTACATGAATACATTTTTAATGAAATATTACCTGGTTCTCATTCCGTGATAGAAACCTACTCTGTTGGGATTTTTCACAAGCAGAAAGAACATAATTACTTTGAAAAGCCTACATGCATAAATGCAATACACATTTTTATGTTTTTACTTTGTACAAATGTAATTGCAATAATATGTCTACCAACACTGTGTCTTTACATTATATTATGTATTTCATCAAAAAGTGATGCACAAATCTGTGCACACGCAAACCGAAGCCAGTTTTTCATCCCAAAGATTTAGACACCATGTGAAATATTCAACAAGTATTTAAATATTTGATTTAACTTCTGTTTCAAGGTAGGCTCTTAGGAGGTCAGTTGTATGAGCTACTCAGAGGTGAGGTTCATCTGTACTTTAGATCATTAGAGGTGTTTCATAGCCGGGGATAAGATTTGCCATCGAACTTCAGCTAAAATAGGATTAGACCCTTCGGCTTGTTTGTCCGTTGGGTGAGTAGCTGATCTGAAGGAAAAGCTCTTGGTTTCACGCTGTGCCTCTCCGTTTGTCCCAGGATTATGATTTAAGCCAGCTCCAGCAGCCGGAGACCATGGACCACGTGCTGAACAAGACACCCGGAGTCAGGCGGGTGGATGAGAGACCTATCGGTGCTGAACCGCAGTATCCTATAAGACCAGTAATCCCTCATCCAGGGGACATTGGTGACTTTATTAATGAGGTAGGTGCTGGAGGGGGTGCTGTGTCACATCCCAAAAGCTTGAGCAGCCAGCTGGCATCCACTGTGCGGCATTTCCCTGGCTGCCTGGACCAGGGGATGCTCTAACTCACAGGAGGAGTCTGCTGAGAGGCAGGGGAGGGATGGGCACGAGCAAAGGGATGCAGGACTTGGCCTCAGAAAGGCACCAAGCCTGGAAAAAGCCAATGTGCAAACAACATGCCCAAGATTCCTGTGGGTATCACAAACACTGTCCTTTCCAGCATCCAGGCAGTATAACCCGATCCCACTCTCCCTTGGATTACTGTGAATATTGCAGTTGCTGTCAGTAAAAGCGTTGGGTGGCCGTTGGCAGAGGCCACGGCTGGTCCTGGTGGCCAGGAGGTTGCCGGGCGGTGGCTGAGCACCTGCCTGGGTCACCAAAGGGGCCATTTGTGGCTCCTGAACTTGGAATTATTTCACCAGTCTGTGTCTTCCCCAAATAAGCTTTGTTTTGGTCTAAAACCTCAAAGAGTTTGCAGAACAGAGAGATTCATCTCACATCAGAGAGGGGTTTGTTTTATGTTGGATGACTGCTGCTTTATCTGCTCGTACAAATATCTACCCATTTAGTATTTCTTACCTCATTTTTAGTTTTGAGTGATTGAGTGGTTACAAACCAATCAATGCCTTATTTCCTCCGAGACAAAACACGCCATCCATTTTCCTGAGTCAGAAAAATAAATGTTACAGCAATTTTATTCTATTACTACATCCGTTTCCTGCTGTGTTTTGTCTCATTTTCATCATTAAAATTCCCTCTTTGTTCCTGCCCATCCTTCGCACACACTTTTACTGGCCACCCCCCCACCTTGCTCCGGCTGCTGCTCGGGGAGGTGAAACCCAGTAAAACCCTCTCCACCTCCCCACCCCGAGACTGGGGGGTTCTAGAGGTGCAAATGTGGAAGGTTTTGGTTTATTGCAGGTCTGTTCCATGAGGCTTTTCCTGACACTGGGCTGCAGCAAAGCAATCCTTTTTCTCCCTGTCCCGAGGCGGTTTCCGTGGCTGCCTACACGGCTGCCCCCAGGGTTTCACACCNTATTTTATTTTATTTTATTTTACTTTACTTTACTTTACTTTACTTTATTTTATTTTATGGGGTTTTTTTCTGGAAAGGAATCAAAATCCTCACAATTAATTAATGTTTATTGGTAGGAGTTGAGGAAAAGTGTTGTTCCTTCTTTCCTTGGCCAAGCTGGAAATCCTAACAGGCAACCCCAGAAAGGAGATGCTGTCTGGAACTGGGAGCTTTCCTGGTCCGGAGCTGGATCCTTGGGAGCAGCTCCCTCCCGCTCCATCTGGAGGTTTCAGAGGTGCTGAGCGTTGGTGGGTTTTCTGCTGGGGGCAGGCGGGAGGGACCCTCGTTTTGTCCCCATCCTCTCTCAGCTCGGCTGCCGGGATCCACAGCATCCCCACCGGTACCCAACACCCCTTCCTTAGCGCCGACCCCAGGGTGGGCATTAACGCCCTGTGTTTGCCCCCTGCCAGGGTCTGCGGGCGGCCGACAACGACCCCACGGCCCCCCCCTATGACTCCCTGCTGGTCTTCGACTACGAGGGCAGCGGCTCCACCGCCGGCTCCGTCAGCTCCCTCAACTCCTCCAGCTCCGGCGACCAGGACTACGACTACCTGAACGACTGGGGGCCCAGGTTCAAGAAGCTGGCGGACATGTACGGGGGAGGCGAGGAAGATTAAACTGACCTCACGTTATTTAAAAGGAGAATAAAAAA